>CAJVSB020000073.1:0-91817 GCA_911865555.2 Thlaspi arvense
GTAATGAAGGCGCTTTCTGTTGATATCTCACGAGCCGCACAACTACTCGCAGGTCGAAAGTTATAGCAGTTCAACGCATGGGTGCTGATTTGCGAGACTCCCCACGGGCCCATCTTGGCACCGGACCTGGCCAAGCGCATTCAACTTTCGGCGGGAATCCAACACATCAGTGCCGGTCTAACCACACCTGCCAGGACATGAGTGCCCTCTCCTAGTTGAGCTGGCGTGACTCCACGTGGCTGGTCGTGGATGGGCATTTCGGGGCCTACGGTGTTCGGCAGGTATGGGTGACCAAATCGGCTAGTTAACGCCATCGAGGGAAATAGGAAGGGATGGGGGCACGATGCAAGGACTTCCCACCCTAGTGGCATGGCTCGCCGTGGCTCCCTCGGCTTTGGAGTTTTGCCAGCGGCCAAGCATCGGTGCTGGCATGGTCATCCCAGTCAAGACATGCACTCCCCTGTGTGCGGAAGCATAAAATGGATAGGGCAGTGCTAATCCCGAGGCAAAATTTGAAAATGATCTGAGGGCGGCCACGAAGCGCTTTTTCGACGCGATGTCCATAGGCTTGGGAAGCGCTTTCCGTCAACATCTAGGTGGGCACGAAACTTCTCGCAGACCGAAAGTTATAGCATTTCATACAGCATGGGCGCTGATTCGCAAGTCTCCTTGCGGATCCATCCCTGCACTCACCTTATGCGAGCATCTCCACTTCTAGTGAGATTTCGGCGCACTAGTGCCGGACTAACCGCACCCGCTAGAGCAAGCATGCCCACTCCTTGTCGAGCCAGCGTGCCGCCATGTCATTGCCAGTAGACAAGCTTTTTCGACCCCTTTGGTGGCTGAATAGCACAGGAGACCAGATACAGAGAACCTGGCCAGCATTATCGTAGAAAATGGGGAAAGGGTTAGGGCACAGTGCGAGGACTTCCTGCCTTGACGGCACGATCACCATAGCCCAAATTGCTTCTAGGTCTTATCTGGCATCGGGCATTGGGTCGACCATCCTATCACCCATCGTGACTTGTGCGCTCCTTTGCATGGAGTCCCGAAATGGGAAAAGCAACACAAACTTTGAGGAAAATTCTAAAATTGGCCGAAGGGGGCTGAATTGATCAAATTGGGGAAGCAGGCAACCGCAAACAAGCTCCCCTATTGCGACATTCGCGGGCTTAGAAAGAGATTTTCGTTGATATGTCACGGGCCACACAACTCCCCACAGATTGAAAGTTATAGTAGTTCAACGCAAGGGTGCCAATTTGCGGGACTCCCTGCGGGCCCATCCGGTACCGGCCCTAGTTGAGCGCACTTCGCTTCCGATAGAAAATCTGGCGCATCGATGTTGGTCCAATCGCACTCACAGGACATGAAAACCTACGTTCGGTCGAGCCGCTATGCTACCACATGGTTGGCTGTGGATGGGCATTTCGGGACCCCGGGCGTTAGTAGGTATGGGTGACCAAATTGGCCAGACAACGCCATCGAGGGAAATGGGAAGGGATGGGGACGTGATGCGAGGACTTTCCTGTCTTGGTGGCACGCTCGCCGTGGCTCCCTTGACTTCAGAGTTTTGCCAAGGGTCGGGCATCAGTGCCAACGTGGTCACCTCAATCAAGACATGTGCATTGTCATGCGCAAAACCCCAAAACGAACAGGGTAGTGCTAATCCCAAGGAAAAATTTTGAAACTGAACGAGGGTGGCTGGGAAGCACTTTCCATCGCGACCTTCCGTGGGCTTGGGAAGTGTTTCTGTCAATATCTCACTAGGCGTGAAAACTTCTCACAGATCAAAAGTTATAGCATATCAAAGCAGGGGTGCTGATTCACGAGTCTCCTTGCGGCTTGCACAAGTGCACTCCACTTCCGGTGGAATTTGGCGCACTAGTGCCGAACCAAATTGCACCCATAAGAACTTCACATCCCACTCCCTACCGAGCCAATGTGCCACCACCTGATTGCCCACAGACAGGGGCGGCCAAGCTAGCATGGGAGACTAGATCAATCGGGTAGCACGATCGTGGGAAATGGGGAAGGTGAGGGGGTGTGGCGCAGGGACTTCCTACCCCAGCGGCAAGATCGCCATGGCCCAGCCCTGCTTCCACGTCCCATCTTACACTAGGTGTCAGGGCCAACGTCCTGTCACCCATGGTGATGTGTGCATCCCCCTACACAGAGTCTGAAAACAAGCTGAGCATCACAAACCTTGAGGAAATTTCTAAAATTAGCCTGAGAGGGGCCGAATCGAAGGATTTTGAGGAAAGCAAGCAACCACAACCGAATTCCCCTATTGCGACGTTTGTGGGATTGGAAGGAGTTTTCTGTCGATATCTCATGAGCTGCACAACTCCTCGCGGATCGAAAGTTATAGTAGTTCAACGCAAGGGTGCTGATTCGCGAGACTCCCTATGGGCCCATCCCGCATCGTACCCTTTGAGTGCACTCAACTTTCGGCGAGAATCTGGCGCATCGGTGCTGGTCCGACTGCACCAACTAGGACGTGAGCACCCTCTCCCGGTTGTGCTGGCATTACTCCATGTGGCTGGCCATGGATGGGCATTTTGGGGCCCTGGTGTTCAGCAGGTATGGGTGACCAGATCGGTCGGGCAACACTATCGAGGGAAATGGGGAAAGGATGGGGGCAGATGCGATGACTTCCCACCTAGTGGCACACTCGCCGCAGCTCCCTCGACTTTGAAGTTTTACTAGGGATCGAGTGTCGGTGCCAGCGTGGTTGCCCCAATCGGGACATGCAGGCCCCCGCATGCGGGTACCCCAAAACAGACAGGGCTTGGCTAATCTCGAGGAAAAAATTTTGAAACTGACCCTAGGGTGGCCGGGAAGCACTTTCTGTCGCAACACCACGGGCTTGGGAAGCACTTTCTATCAATATCTTGCTAGGCACGGAAATCTTCATGGACTGAAAGTTATAACATTTCAAAGTAGGGGTGCTGATTCATAAGTCTACCCACGAACCCTTCCCAGCACCCACCTTGCACGAGTGCGCTCCGCTTTTGGTGGGAATACAGTGCACCATGCCAGACCAACTGCACCTACTGGAATTTGCACGCCCACTCCTTACCGAGCTGGCATGCTGCCACGTGATTGCTTGCAAACGATGGCTAGTTGGCATGGGAGACCAGATCAATCAGCCAGCACGATTGTGGGACACGGGGAAGGGGAGGGGGTGCAACACAGGGACTTGCTGCCCAGGCGACATGATCATCATGACTCAGCCTGCATCTGGGTCCTATCTGGTGCTGGGCATCAGGGTCAATGTCGTATCACCTATCGTGACGTGTGCGCCCCCAGCACAGAGTCCAAACAAGTAGAGATAGCACAAACCCTGAGGAAAATTCTAAAATCAGACCGATGGGGGCAGAATCGATGGATTTTGGGGAAGTAGGCAACCACAACTTGGTTCCCTTGATGTGACGTCCGTGGGCTCGAAAAGAGCTTTTCGTCAATATCTCATGGGCCGTACAACTCTTCGTGGATCAAAAGGTATAGTAGTTCCAACACATGGGTGCTGATTCGTGAGACTCCCCGCAGACCCATCCTGACACCAGCCTCAATCGAGCGCGCTTTGCTTCCGACAGGAATTTGGCGCATCAGTGCTGGTCTGATCGCACCAGCCAAGACGTGAGTGCCCTCTTCCGATCGAGCTAACATGCCACCACGTGGCTGGTCGGGGATAGGCATTTCGGGGCTCCCGATGTTCGGCAGGTACAGGTGAGCAGATTGGCTGGCCAATGCCATCAAGGGAAATGGGGAAGGGATCAGGGCATGATGCGAGGACTTCTCGCCCTTGTGGCACGCTCGCTGTGGCTCCCTCAACTTTGGAGTGTTACTAAGGGTGGACATCGGTGTTGGCATGGTTGCCCCAATCGGGACATGCACTCCCCCACGCACAGAACCCCAAAATGGATAGGTAGTGCTAACCACAAGGAAAAATTTTGAAACTGAACCGAGGGTGGCTGGGAAGCGTTTTTCATTGCGACGTCTGTGGGCTTGGGAAGTGCTTTTCACTAATATCTCACTGGGCACCGAATTTCATGCAGATCGAAAGTTTTAGCATATAGTAAACCAGCCTCAAACTCAACTACAACAAGATAATCATTCCAATTTTTCAAAAAAAAATTTTATTATAGCTCGAAGTAAAGAGGAATGTGTTCTATTTTCCCACTTTAGTCTGTCCAACTGGCATGATCGGAGAGATGTTCGTAAGAAAAGCTCAAAGAGGGGATTAGTTGGTCATTTTGGGGGGCAAATATTATAGAAATGGTGAAAGAGCACTTCTACTAGCCAAGATGAAACCAGATGTGCATAAAGTTATTGAATGGTGTGCTACTTGCAAGAGAGCGAAAATCAATGAAGCTCCCCATGGTTTATATATTGCCATCACTAGTTCCGATCCAGCCTTGGGTTGATGTTAGCATGGATTTCATGCTTGGACTACCAAGAACTCAAAGAGGCGAAGATTCTATCCTAGTGGTTGTAGACAGGTTTTCAAAATGCTCACTTCATCCCATGTCATAATTCTGATGATGCTTCACTTGTAGCTAATTTTTTCTTCAAAGAAGTTGTTAGAATGCATGGAATTTCAAAGAGCTGTGTTTCAGATTAGGACTCAAGTTTTTGAGTTACTTCTAGAAAACTTTGTGAAAAAAGCTGAAAACAAAGCTACTTATCAGCACAGCTTGTCATTACCAAACTGATGGACAAACTGAAGTGGTAAATAGAACTCTTTCCTCTTTACTTCGAGTTATAATCAATAAAAAATTTGAAGAATTGGGATAATTGTCTTGCTCTAGCTGAGTTTGCTTATAATCGAAGTGTTCATAGCTCCACTAAATACTCTCATTTTGAAGTGGTTTATGGTTTCATCCTATCACTCCACTTGATCTTATTCCACTTCCAACCAAAATAGAGTGTGCTTGGATGGGAAGAAAAGAGTTGAGCAGGTCAAAGCATTGCATGAATAAGTTAAGCAAATAGATAGAAGAACTATGTAGCTTATAAGAAAACAGCAACAAAGGAAGGAAGAAGGTGAATTTTGAGCAAGGAGATCTTGTATAGATTCATCTTCGAATGGAAAGTTTTATTAAGCAAAAGGAAGAATAAATTGATGCCTCGTGCTGATGAACCATTCAAAGTGCTTGAAAAGGTAAATGATAATGCTTTGAAGATTGAATTGTCAGGTGATTTTAATGTTTTGCGACTTTTAATGTGAGTTTCTATCACCATACTTAGAAAACCATGAAGGCTTGGATTTGAGGACAAATCTTTTGCAACCCGGGAAAAATGATGTGAATCATTGAGCATAAGATGAAATTATCCAATGTTATTATTAGACCAATCACTTGTTCAAGAGCCAAACAATTTCAGGAATCTCAAAACATTGTGGTTTGCATTGAATCAATGGGGTTAGCAACAATAAAAGAAGAATATGAGCCACCTAGTTTAAATATTACAAAGGATGTGTAATTAATGTTATATATTAGTTATAACAATTAATACTCTTGTTGAGTAGTTGATGTAGCAACTAATTTATTGCATACTCTTGTTAATAAGTTGGGTGGTGTAGTTAATGCTATGCATTAATTGCTGCAATTAATACTTTTGTTGACTAGTTGATGCAACAATTAATATATTGCATGCTCTTGTTGACAAGTTAGTACAATAATTAATGATCCACATTAATTGCAACAACTAAAACTTTGTCCACTAGTTAGCAATTAATACTCTAATCAACTACTTTTTGTTATTTTCAAAGTTGTAATAAATGTTTTGTCATACTTAGTTGTCTTTGCCCATGTCTAGGTTGTAGTTTTTCTTTATATATATTCCTTTTAAGAACTGAATGTACTTAGATTTGATTGATGAATAAAGGTTATAATTTGCACTTTACTCTTTCTTTCTTGTCTAAACAAACCCTTTATTTTATGGTGAAAACACTGAGATGGCATATGGTACAATGGACTGATTTTCGATGGAATAAGAGTGGGAATGAGAATGGGAATGGAATGAAATAAGGATTCTTATGAGTATGTTTGGTGGACATTGATGGAATAAGCATTTCTATTCTATTTATTATAAAGATTTAAAATTTTAAAAAATAACTTTTAACGTATTTTAAATGTATTAAAAAAATTTAAAAAATTTATTTTTTATTCTAACATTAAAATATTAAATTTATATATATGTCTATTTGTATGTACATATATAATAAGTTATATATATGATATAAATATCATATTATTACAATTTATTATATTATACTAGATATATATAATACAAATCATATTATATAATTTATTATAGTGCAATATAATATATTAATTTATAATATCATAAATACTTATAATTTTTTATATCTATAAGATATTTTCGTCATTTACTTAAAAGTAAAGGGAAATATGGTAATTAGTACCTAAATAGGGATTCCATCAGGAGATGGAATCCTCATTCCCTAGGAAATAAGGATTTCTATTCTAAAGTGACTACCGAACGTACTTTTTTGACATTCTCATTCTTATTTTCATTCCTTCAAAAGGATTCCAACTTACCATACACCACTTGAATCTTATCATTTGTCTTTCAGTGTGGCGAGTCAAACCTCCAGATTTTGCTTGTGGTGAGTGATCTTATCAAGTAAAACTGGTTGTATACTTTCCACCATTTTCTATTCTAATCCATTTTTGTTTGAAGCAATACCCAAATTTGATTTCATATTATATGTCCAGGCCACTAGCTTTGACAAACACCTACTCCCAGCTACCCAAAAAGAACAATTTCTTCATGTCGAAATTCCTTCCCATTTCCCTTCACACTGGATAAATGAAGGCTACACACAAATCCATTTTGGAGACATTCGCATAGCCCTTACCTTCCTGGTCACAAGGGTCACAACTACATCTCGCATAGCCCTGCTTGATTCCAGATTTTCCTAGTATCAGCATGCTGTTATTGGTACTATTGAAGCCACTTTGAACATAGGCATTGTTATGATCACAGTTTATCCCAACTTCAACATGCTGTTGTCTGATCCTGCCCTCCTGTTTTGCCTTAAAAATATAGATCTAGATGGCTGGCGCCATTCCCATAGTTGAAACTTATATGGCTACTCTGCATTATCAGCTAGTGTATAGAGTTCAAAACCATGCCCTTGATTTTTCCGTTCCAAAAAGCACCCATGATGCCCTTCTCATCATAGTTGATACCCCTAGCAACCTTTCCTGCGTGCACTTTTGTGCCTAGACAGATAACCAGAACAGAGCTTCTCCAACTTATGCCAGAATCTTGGGTCACTACTTATGAGAAATCTCACCAATTGCCAGAACAAAGTTCAGCCCATTCAATTTGCTGAACCTAGGTTTAGAAAGAACTCTGATGGTACAATTGAAATTATCTTTACTAAAGCTTCGACTCCTTGTTCCCCACTCAGATGATGATGGATATTGATTCTCAGCATAATATCCAAGGCTTTACTTCAGAAGGAAAACCCATCTTGACAACCCCTGTTCCTAGCGCAACTTCTCCTAGACCACTGCTTGATCCTTCCAAACATTGCAGATGTGCTTAAACTCAATTCACCAATATAACCTAGTTTGTCACTGGCAAGATCTTGACCACCCCTATTTTGTCTGCCAAATGCATTGGCAAGAACTTCATCATTCAGTCCATAATCCTTTTAACTTGGACTGTAGATGTCCTTCATGCACTTTAGATCTTATTGCTGAACCAAACAAATAGCCTAGTGATAATTTTCTCCTTCCTATGCCTAGCTCTCCTCGCAAATGCTCTCATTGGTTTCCTTTAAAAGAATCTGATGATGATGCTGATGATGAAGCCCTTCTTACTAGAACTTCCAAACACAGAAAACGAAGATTTGATCCCTTTTTCTCCAAATATGAGAGGGTGATTCCTCCTATGCTCCTCTTGGTGAGCCCTCTGGCAAGTTTGATTTCATTGTTCGTTACTCAAGCCCTTCAAAGGAGTATACGCTACTTCCTCCCCTTGGATGGGATGATGAAGACAAGTCTGATTCTTCCTCAAATGATTCTATCTCCTCTTAGTACTGCCACTCTTTTCAAACTAAGAGGCAGTGCTTGCAAAAATGGAAAAAGAAGTGCAGCTCTAAGCTACTCCTTTCCAGACTATAAAACCTCAGTTTATGATCACAGTCATCTAGAATAGCACAGAAAACATTGTTTCTTCTTATGATGCTGATTTCCCTTCACTTGAACCATATGAACATCCCCACACCAGAACCTCTTATGCTTGGAAAGTCAAAAATTGCACAGTTGTCCAACCAGATGGATCCAGTGTCCCAGTCTCAAAGCTAAAAGGGTCTTGAATTGGCGTTTTGATATTGCCAATGCTCGAAATAAACTTCTCACTATAATTGATCAAAGAACTTCATGAATTGAACAATCTATAGAATGGCTCTCTCACAAGCTCACCCCTTATGAGCAATGTTAGAATCATATTAAAAAACTTCACAATCAGATTATAACAAAAATCAATACTAGTGAAAACTTTTACTCTCTTGAACAAGAAATCAGAACATTGAAAGTTAATCTTTCTCACTAACTCCTCTTGAGAAAACCCTTCCCACAAAGCTTTCTCTCCCTTCGTGCTCAGATATCCTTGGTTTCAAACCTCCTATTTCCTCAGAAATTGCAAAGTCTTTCTCCTTCTCTTCTTATTCTGGTTTTGCTTAGCCTCTAGAGAAACCTCCACATTATGTCCCTAGAATGATTACTGAAGAACAATTAGCTGCCTACTGAAAATCCTTTGGAGATTCTCGCACTCTATTGCAGCCTGCTTACTTCGGCCTACATCAAATAAAAAAACCTCTAAAGCTCTAGAGTCCTCTTCATCGTCTACCAAACCACCACAACCCTCTATTTTTTCTTGAAAGCTTGGAAAACAACCTCGTTAGTCTCAGTTCATGGTTGATTATGTTCCCCCTAAACCCCTAGATTTTCTTGAAGATCTTGAATCTAGTTTCCATGATTCAAATCCAAGAGTTGTCCCTAATTCTCTCCCTTCACTGAACCAGATAACCACTATCCTAGAAATCCCCCTCAAATCATCCTAAACCATACCAAAACCTTTGCTCTCCCTAGATGATTCCCCTATTTCTTCTTGGCATACTAAACTCCAAGAAATGAATTCTTGGTGCCACACAGAGATGTAGAAACCAAATTCCACAGTTGCCACAGTAGTCCCCCAATTTGTTGCCAAGTTCACTAGCATACTTAAAGATTGGTGGGAATCCCTTAGTGCGTACTGGCACCAACTATTTTTTACTGCTCCCTTAGTTGACATTCTTATGACTACTCTCTACATGGAATTCTTTGGTACTCCAGACTACCATATGGAACTTGCATGACTAGAACTCTTTAAGATGAAATGTCACTCTTATCATCCTAAAGATTTTGAAAGACACTACCAAAACTTTGTCAAGAGATATTATACTCTTGGTGGTGCAAAGTCTATTTGTCCTCCGTCCCTGAACCACTGATGCAAGAGACTATCAAAGTTCTACACCTTCAGCACAAAACAATCGCTAATCTTTCCCTTGGAGATCTTCACCAAAATGTTCTTAGGTCATTACAATCATTGTGTTCTCAACACAAGTTCCAAAAGCAAATCACTCAACTTGGTCCAAAGATTATCTGATCTTGTGATAATCCTTCTCTCCATATCAAATGCAAAGGAGATAAAAATTGTGAATGCCTTACAAAGAAGTCTTAGCACTGCAAAAAGTTCATGTTCAAAAAGGTCAAATCTAAAAAACCTGCTTAGAAAAGATTTAGGATGAAATGGTTTCGCAAAAAAGCCTAAAAAATAGAGCAAACAACTGTTTTGTATGCAAAAAGCTTGATCATTTTGCTAGACAATGTCCTCACTCAAAAAGGCTCAAAAAATGATGTAGCAGGTCAACCAAATTCTTCCAGTTGGTGAGACAGATGACAAGAGAAGCTTTTCTGGAGAACATAAGACTGATATAGGAGAAGGTTTTGTCGAAGAAGGTATGTGGAGTGATCATTGATAGTGAAAGTTGCACCAATGTTGCTTCTACAACCCTGGTGGAAAGTTGAACCTAATCACTACAAATCATCCACATCCCTACAAACTTTAGTGGTTGAATGACCAAAGAGAGGTACGTGTTACAAAACAAGTTTGTGTTCCATTTTTAATTAGAAAATCATACAAAGATGAGGTGCGGTGTGATGTGGTTCCTATGAGTGCAAGCTATTTATTATTGGGAAGACTGTGGCAGTATGATAGAAAGGCTTGGCATGATGGGTACAAGAATACATACTCCTTCTTCAAAGATGGAAAGAGTATTATCTTAGCTCCACTAAGTCCTCAACAAGTGCTAAAAGATCAAGCAACCCAGATTAAGAAAGAAAGTCTAATCACAATAAGGAGAGAGGTGGAAAGAGCTTTGTTGGATTCCAACTTAGTTCTAACCTTAATGGTGAAAGAAGTGGCTAAAGAGGTGGTACATTTCTCATTTCACAAATTATTACATTAATGAAAGAATTTGTTGATGTATTTCTAGAAGAATTACCAAAATGGCTAACCTCTATTGAGGGGAATTGAGCATCAAATTGACCTCATTCCAAGGGTAGCATTACTGGACCGTCTAGCATATAGATGTAATCCTGAAAAGGCCAAAGAGTTGCAGAGACAAGTGAAAGAATTGCTAGAAAAAGGGTACGTACGTGAATCTATGAGTCCATGTTTAGTTCCAGCTTTATTGGTACCGAAAAAGGATAGCACTATGAGAATGTGTGTCAATAATCGAGCAATTAACAAGATAACAGTGAAGTATTGTTATCCCATTCCTCGACTAAATGATATGCTAGATGAGTTACATGGCTCCAAAGTGTTTTCAAAAGTTGATTTAAAGAGTGGTTACCATTAGTCAGAATGAAAGAATGAGATGAGTGAAAAACTGCATTCAAGACCAAACATGGCCTTTACGAATGGATGGTGGTGCCATTTGGGTTGTCCAATGCCCCAAGCACCTTCATGCGATTAATGAATCATGTGCTTCGTAAGTTCATTGGCCAATTTGTTATTGTTTATTTTGATGACATTTTGGTCTATAACAAGAACTTTGATGAACATATAAATCATCTTAGAAAAGTGTTTGCAAGAGAAGCTATTTGGCAACCTCAAAAAGTGCCAATTCTGTCAAGACCGAGCTGTCTTTCTTGGTTATGTCATGTCTCAACATGGCATTGAAGTTGATGAGGTCCTTGCTACTATTAGTGAAATAAGGAGCTTCCATGGATTGGCATCGTTTTATAGTAGATTTGTGAAGAACTTCAGCACTCTTCTTGCCCTTATAACAGAGTGTATGAAGAAAGGAGTTGAATTCAGGTGAAATGTAGATGTACAACGAAGTTTGAGCTAATTAAGGAAAGGTTATGTTCTGCACCTATACTAGCCTTGCTTGATTTCTCTAAAACTTTTGAAATTGAATGTGATGCATCTAAAGTTGGGATTAGAGCTATTCTTATTCAAGAAAATCATCTCATAGCTTACTTTAATGAGAAATTAAGTGGTTCAGCTCTTAACTACTCAACTTATGATAAAGAGTTCTATGCACTAATTCGAGCTCTTCAGACTTGGCAACATTACCTACTTCCCAGAGAATTTGTTATTCACATTGATCATGAATCCTTGAAGTAGTTGAAAGGGCAAAGCAAATTGAATCGAAGACATGCAAAATGAAGGGAAACGTGAACATTGTAGCTGATGCATTGTCTAGAAGGTATACTTCGATTTCCTTGATGAATTACAAATTACTAGGATTTGAGATGATTAAGAGCCAATATGTGGAAGATCCATACTTTGCTCCAATTTATCTATCTTGTGAACGAGGAGCTGTTAACGATTTTAGTCAACATAAGGATACTTATTTAAAGCAAATAGGTTATGCATTCTAACTGGCTCGATCAGAGAGCTGTTGGTAAGAGGATTACTGGTCATTTTGGGGAGGCAAAAACTATGGAAATGGTGAAAGAGCACTTTTACTGGCCGAAGATGAACCACGATGTGTATAAAGTTATTGAACGGTGTGCCGCTTGCAAGAAGGCGAAAAGTAATGAAGCTCCCCATGGTTTATATATGCCATTACCAATTCTAGACCAGCCTTAGATTGATGTTAGCATGGATTTCGCACTTGGACTACCAAGAACTCAAAGAGGCAAAGATTCTATCTTGGTGGTTGTAGACAAGTTTTAAAAAAATTGCTCACTTTATCCCTTATCATAAATTTGATGATGTTTCACTTGTGGCTGATTTATTCTTTAAAGAAGTTGTTAGAATGCATGGAATTCCAAATAACATTGCTTTAAATTGGGACTCTAAGCTTTTGAGTTACTTCTAGAAAACGTTGTGGAAAATGTAAGGAGCAAAGCTACTCTTCAGCACAGCTTGTCACCACCCAAATTGATGGACAGACTGAAGTGGTAAATAGAACTCTTTCCTCTTTACTTTGAGCTGTAATCAACAAAAATTTGAAAATTTGGGATGATTGTCTTGCTCTAGCTGAGTTTTCTTATAATCGAAGTATTCATAACTCAACTAAACACTCTCCTTTTGAAGTGGTTTATGGCTTCAATCCTATCACTCCACTTGATCTTATTCCACTTCCAACCAAAAATAAAGTGTGCTTGGATGGGAAGAAAAGAGCAGAACAGGTCAAAACGTTGTATGAACAGGTTAAACAAATCATTGAAAAGAAAAATGCAGCTTATGAGAAGACAGCAAACAAAGAAAGGAATAAGGTGAATTTTGAATAGGGAGATCTGTTTGGATTCATCTTTGAAAGGAATGATTTCCAAGGAAAAGGAAGAACAAATTAATGCCTCATGCTGATGGATCATTCAAAGTGCTTGAAAAGGTAAATGACAATGCTTACAAGATTGAATTGTCAAGTGATTTTAATGTTTTAGCCACTTTTAATGTGAAAGATCTATCACCATACTTAGAAGACCATGAATGCATGGATTTGAGGACAAATCCTTTGCAACCCGGGGAAAATGATGTGAATCATGTAGTACAAGAGGATCCATCCAATGTTATTTTTGGACCAATCACTCATTCAAAAGCAAAACAACTCCAAGAATCTCAAACCTTGCTAGTTTGTATTTAATCGATGGGGTATGAGCCATCTGGTTTAAAAACCAAAAAGGAGGTGTAATTAATGCCAACAATTAATACTCTTGTTGACTAGTTTAGGAATTATAGGCTGTTGTTGACATATTAGTGGTGTAGTTAATGCCCTTGTTGACTAGTTGATGCAACCAACCATTAATGAATCGTATACTTTTGTTGACAAGTTGGTGCTATAATGAAGTTAATTACAGCAATTAATGCTTTTGTTGTCTAGGTGATGCAACAATTGATGTATTGCATGCTCTTATTGACAATTTGGTGCAACAATTAATGCTCTGCTTTAATTGCAACAACTAGAACTCTTATCCACAAGCTAGCAATTAATGCTCTATCAACTAGTCCTTATTATTTTCAAAGTTGTAATAAATGCTTTGTTATACTTAGTTGTCTTTACCCATGTCTAGGTTGTGGTTTTTCCCTATATATATATATCTCCCTTGAGAACTGAATGTACTCAAATTTAGTTGACGAATAAAAGTTACAATTTACACTTTACTTCTTTCTTTCTCATATAAACAAGCCCTTTTTTTAGTAGTGAAATCCTTGAATCTTATCATTCATCCTTGAGTGTGGCAATTCAAACCTCCAGATTTTGCTTGTGGTGAGTAATCTTATCAAGTAAAAACTGGTTGTACACTTTCCAGAATTTTCTATTCTACTCCATTTCTATTTTGAAGCAATACCCAGATTTGATTTCATATCATTTATAGTTTCAATCTTATCACTCCACTTGATCTTATTTTGCTTCCACCAAAAATAGTGTGTGCTTAGAGTTAAGCAAATAATTGAGAAGCAGAATGCAGCTTATGAGAAAACAGCAAACAAAGGAATGAAGAAGATGAATTTTGAACAGGGAGACCTTGTATGGGTTCATCTTCGAAAGGAAAGATTTCCAAGCAAAAGGAATAACAAATTGATGCCTTGTGCTGATGGACCATTCAAAGGTGAATAATAATGCTTATAAGATTGAATTGTCAAGTGATTTTAATATTTCAGCCACTTTTAATGTGAGAGATCTGTTACCATACTTAGAAGACCATGAATGCCTGGATTTGAGGATAAATCCTTTGCAACCCAGGAAAAATGGTGTAGCACAAAATAAACCATCCAATGTTATTATTAGACCAATCACTCGTTTAAGAGTAAAACAAGTCCAAGAATCTCATACCTTGTTGGTTGGCATTCAATCAATGGGGTTTAGAACAACAAGAGAAATATGAGTCACCTAGTTTGAATACTACAAAGGAGGTGTAATTAGTGCTATGTATTAATTGCAACAATTAATGCTCTTGTTGATTAGTTGATATAGCAATTAATGTATTACATGCTGTTGTTGACAAGTTGGTAGTGTAGTTAATACTATGCATTAATTATAGTAATTAAGGCCTTTGTTGACTTGTTGGTGCAACAATTAATGGATTGCATTCTCTTGTTGACAAGTTTGTGCAATAATTAATGCTCTACATTAATTGCAATAATTAAAACTCTTATCCACTATTTGGCAATTAATGCTTTATCAACTATTCTTTGTTATTTTCAAAGTTGTAATAAATGTTTTGTCATGCTTAGTTGTCTTTCCCATGTCTAGGTTGTAATTTTCTCTATATATATCTCTCTTGAGAACTGAATGTATTCAGATTTGCTTGATGAATAAAAGTTAGAATTTGCATTTTACTTCTTACTTTCTCATTTAAACAAGCCTTTTGTTTAATGGTGAATAACCCGAATCTTATCAATTATCCTTGAGTTTGGCGATTCAAACCTCCAAACTTTGCTTGTAGCGAGTGATCTTATCAAGTAAAAACTAGTTGTACACTTTTCACCATTTTCTAGTCTAGTCCATTTCTATTTTGAAGCAGTATCCAGATTTGATTTCGTATCATAACGCCTGCTCAGCTTCAGATATTCGCCTGAAGTTATTCATCCGTATCTACATATGGAACATTTTGCACGTGGAGTTGTCATTTGATTGTATTACTTTAAGTCAAGTCATTTAGTGTCTTGTTAATCATTTGTATTAGGGAAATTTCTTCCTTTACTATATCATGTTAGTTGCTTGTATGTAGGAAATCTCCTCACTTGGACGTATTTGGTAATTTACTTTTTTGTCTTGTTGTCTTCTACTTTGCCGATAAAAGGAGAACTTCTTTCACTTGTAGGTCATCAGGTAAGCTATCCATCTTGGAAGCTATCCACATCCTTTGAATAAAATTCCTTGTATTCTCTCCTTCATGGCATTCTAATTCTCTTTACTCTAGTAGATAGGAAATGAAGAAGATAAATACTCTAAGTCTTGGACAGTAAAAGAGTCGTATGCTTTGTAGTTGCCTCTACTTGAGGATCCTTTGCATCAAAAAGCTTGTTACAAGCCATTAATTTGGAAAAGAGTGGGGAAAGCCTACCTAGACAACCAGTTTCCGGCCAAAGAAAAGCTTGATAGCTCATAGCGGCAAACTGTTCTACAGGATGACCGTGTCCCACTCCTCCCATGGGCTGCTTGATCTTCCATCTTTGAAGGAGTATATGTTCTTGTACTGATAAGAAATCAAATCTAGGTATTGCTTCAAAACAGAAATGGAGTAGAACAGAAAATTGTGAAAAGTGTACAACTAGTTTTTACTTGATAAGACAACTTTACTTCTTTCTTTCTCACATAAGCAAGCCCTTTGTTAGTGATAAAATTCTTGAATCTTATCATTCATCCTTGAGTGTGATGATTCAAACCTCCAGATTTTGCTTGTGGTGAGTAATCTTATCAAGTAAAAACTGGTTGTACACTTTTCACCATTTTCCATTCTACTCCATTTCTATTTTGAAGAAACACCGAGATTTGATCTCATATCATATTGGTATCAGAGCAATCATGTTAGCTAATTTTCTTCTTTGTTTGTGTTGAGTGAAACACGAGAGCTTGAGTGATACACGTGAGGTTTACAGAATCTTTTGGAGTCAACCATGTTAGAAGATAGCAACCTTCTATTCCTAGAGGATTGACACTAGAGCAAGTTCAAATCATGTCCATTCAACATCAACAAAATGAGATGATGGAACAACTTACCTATTTGACACAAGGAACCAATGGGCTGATTCTACAACAAAATCCACAACCTTTTTAATGAACAGCCAAGAGGACAGTCCATGAAGAAGCAAATCTAATACGAAATCAAATCTGGATATTGCTTCAAAACAGAAATAGAGTAGAATAGAAAATGGTGGAAAGTGTACAACAAGTTTTTGCTTGATAAGATTACTCACCGCAAGCAAAATCTGGAGGTTTGAATCACGCGCACTCAAGGATGAATGATAAGATTCAGGGTTTCCACCACTAAACAAAGAGCTTGTTTAGATAAGAAAAAAGGGAAATAAAGTGCAAATTGCAACTTTTATTCTTCAACCAAATCTAAGGACATTTAGTTCTCAACAAGAATATATATAGGGCAAAACTACAACCCAAATATCGGTAAAGACAACTAAGCATGATAGAGTATTAATTGCTAGCTTATGTGCAAGAGTTTAATTGTTAATGCAGAGCATTAATTGCTACACCAAATTGTCAATAAAAGCATATAATGTATTAATTGTTATATCACCTAATCAACAAGGGCATTAATTGTTGTAATTAATGCATAGCATTAACTACATCATTAACTTATCAATGAGAGTACGCAATTTATTAATTGTCGCATCAACTAGTCAACAATGAGGGGCGGGAGGGTTTCACTCCTTAGTCCAGCCTTAACCCCATGCCACATTCGCCATTTTTGCCACTCCCATGGGCTCTTCTCTTGGCGGGAACCTAGCTGTTCTAAGGACTCTTCTAGGCAAGCTTACCCCACTCCTGTTCTGATCACCAGTCTAGAACTGAGAGAGCTTCCCTTATATAGATGGAGGGAAAGCTGGGACAATAATTAAATAGACAGGAGGAATCTACTTTTCCTTGACAAGACTGATTTTTACACAACATGGAAAAACATTTTCCCATTACAGGACAAATAACTTTTACAACTCTCACAAGAGGACATGAGACTTTTTGACTTTTCTAAAAGCAAACATCTTACCATAGCTTTTAGAAAAGAAAAGACATACTTATTACATGACCTAACAAGAGTAAAAGTAAGACATGATGACTAGTTTGGACAGCCTTGCTTGATAGCGAATGCATTGAAAGTGAAGCGGGAAATGCTTCATTTTTCCACCTGGATCAAAATACTTATTATATAAGTTCTGGATTTTATGGGGGACATCTCAAGTTGGAATATTTTAAAATGTGAATGGTAGGGGATTGTGAACTTATTGATTTCTTCGCTTGGAATCATAATTCTGAATCTCTTGATGTCGAGCACTTTCTTTTCATATAGGGAGGGATTTGTTGAACTGTCTTGGACTGCGGGGAATCAAATAGATCTGTTGGGGAACTGTACATTTTTCTTTTCCCATGAGAGGACTTCAGTAATGGTGAATCTTAAATAGGTATAAAACTTGATAAAACTTATAATTGAACATAGAAAACTTGTAGGGCAAGAGACCATGAATTCTAGGGCTAATACTGGATCTTGGAGACTAGAGACATTGATTCGGAAAACTAGAACACAAAATCTTGTTGTATTTGGAGGACGAACTAGGTTTGGCTTTTCTCTAGATTGGATTGGAAGAGAGGATTTTTTTGATCGCTGTACAGAATGGTTGGCAAGAAATGGATTGTAGTGCTGTATTCCTTCTACATGGGGAAACTAATCACATGCCATCTGTTGAGGTTTTCATTTTCTTTTACTGGTGAGAAATCTACAAGTTGAAGAGGAACTTTCTGGGATTGAGAACATGATGGTTTAGAGAGTATCTGCAATGCTTGCTGGCAGAGAACCGTGCTAAGAACAAAGATTAAACATTTTTTTTATTTTTTATTTCTGAAAACTGGGTGTCAAAGGCATTGGACTAGGATATTTCTAGAGTAAGCGAGTTTGTACAATGGCTTGGAGGATTTTGTGATGGGAAATAAAGTAATGGTTCAGGGTGGACCAAATTATTAGGATAGATCCTATGTAGATCTGGAAGGATTCTGTCGAATCAACTGATTCCTTAGGGGTTTTTGGTTAAGAAAGGCTAGCAATCAGGAAATCAGATTCTGGAAAGGAAGTCTCTAGTTCAGTTATGAGAGAATCAAGAAATTCTAGGTCTGTGGAAGTGGATTCTAGTTCCGAGGCAAATGGGAGTTTGGGGATAAGTTCTTTCTGTATTAGGGATTGGTTCAAGTTGAACTTTTAGTGCGCAAGAGTTTGGGTTTATGTTTTCTAGTTCTGTGTCATAAATGGGTAAATCTTCTAGCTCAGAGATGGTTGGAGTGGTCAGGGAAATCTTGGAGAGTTTTCCAATGAAGTTACGAGTATCATCATAGGGGAAACTTTCAGGAGCTCCAGTGAATTGTGACTGAAGAGAAACATCAGAAATCACTTCAGTGGGGTGTGATTCTGATAGAGCATCAGGGATGTTTTAAGTAGGCTGTACCTCTGGCAGATGAGGGAGAGTCACAAAACCATTGAGTCCTTTAAAAGTTTTAGTGGAGGATCCAGGGGAGGAGGAGAAATACATTCCTTTCTCCATTTGTTGGCGTATGAGCTTTTTCTAAAATATCTAGTTGGATAGTTGTTAGGGGAGAGACATGGTAGATTTGAAGTTTGTGGATCAGCAATAAAGAGAGCAGCTTGTTTGCACTCCTTTCTCCATTTTTGGAGATACTGCTTCTTTGTCTGCGTTGGTTGTCTCCTGGGAACATCATTTGGAATTTCATCTGGGCTGGTTTTACTATTGTCGTCCCATCCAGTAGGAAGAGGAGCAGGAAGATCTGATGAAGAAGGACTGGAATATTTGACTATGAAGTCATATTTTCTTGATGGTTCACCAGGGTATCAAAAGATTTATCACCAACTTCATAGTGGGAGTAAAAGGGATCTTTTTCTTTTTTCTTTTTGAAGAGGAAGTTAAAAAGGGCTAGTAGAGTTTCTGGGAGGAGGAGGGTCATTAGAGTCATGAAGGACTCTGGCAGAAGATCTGCAAAAAGTGAACACAAATCTGGAGTCCTCATCTTCTGTACTATGTTTTACAGGCAGAACACTGATAGGTTACGTCAAAAGGATTATGCACAGAATGATTTATCATAAGGTAATGCATCTGACAAACTGAGCAAGGATGTTGAAGGTCATAGTAATGACAAGTAGGATTATATGGATGGATAGTATGGACAAAAGATGGACAAGTGTAGTTTTGACTAAGATCAACTAGAACAAAGATATGATTTGGGTTTTTGACATGTTTTCTAGATTTTCTAGTCGTTCCTTCAAGGAAAAATCTGACTTAATATAGTGCATATAAACAACTACTCATACGGAACACTATTCTGGCCAAAGATTCAGAATGAACCAAACCTCATTGTTTATTAGCACCAAATACAAGAACAACATCTGAACATGGCTCTGATACTAGATGAGGGGGCGGGAGGGTTTTACTCCCTAGTATAGTCTTAGACCCAGCGCCAAATTTGCCATTTTTGCCACTCCCATGGGCTCTTCTCTTGGCGGGAACCTGGCTGTTCTAAGGACTCTTCTAGGCAAGCTTACCCACCCCTGTTCGGATCACCAGTCTATAATTTCAATTTTTCTGATGCAGAGGATTCTCATGGAGTGGCAACTGCAGAGCATACTTCACTTAGTTATTTGCCAAGAAAGGGGGGCAACATCATTACAACACACACTGGAAAGCATAAAGAGACACAACACTTTTTCCCAAGTTGTTTGGGCAGCTTTTGAGTCGTACAACAAGACAAACATTTTTTTACAAAAAGTAAATAGTACAAAAGACACATTAGACAAAAGACTTTGTTGTGAAGTGACACGAGCATTATCTTCTGTCTGGTGGAAAAGTGAAAATCATCATAGGGCCACATTTGTAGCATGGTTCAAGTGGTTCATGTAGAATCATTGTCTATTGTGGGATCTGACTAAGGAGCTAGACGGTTTGGATGGTATGGATCAATTGGGTATCCAAGCTGTTTCCACCAAGGGTTTGAGGTGGGTAGTAATCTGGATCATCTAGATCATTGAGGTCTATGGAATCTAAGTCATCTTCAAGAGGTTGGGAATATCCTGGGAGCTGTGAGTTATGAATTCTTGGAGGATATCTTGAAGGTTGAGACTAAGACTGAGAAGTCATTGGAGCTTTCCTTTGTCTTTGTTTGATTGAGGAGCTGGAGCTGAAAGGGGAGGTGGTTGGTGCTGGAGCTGAGACTTTTGATAAATCTGTAAATCAATGTTAATGCCTGTTTGATAGTCACAGAAAAGGATTCCCAAGGGACTTCATCTTGGATTGCCGGCCAAATTTCTTTAGGAATGACAGCATTGAGTTCAAACATTTTCTTTTGAAGTTCACGATATTCAACAGGGTAGGTTTCCCAATCATGAGAGATACGATAGGCAAGCAAGCATTGTAAATACGACAATTATTAACTTGGCAAATTTGTTTGCGAACAACAAGACTAGACCTTTGAAATACAACAGAAAGGTATCGAGGAAGGTGAAGATATGCGGGATTGGAATAGCAGAACTGACCATTTCAATCCAGTGAGGGATGGTGTGAAACTAGGTGAGGAATAAGTAAAAAGGATCACTTGAGGAGGGAGATTGTAACCATGACAATAGAGTATTTATGGGAAAAATCATACAAAAAGAAAACAATTCTAATAAATACCAAAAGAATATAACTGGTTGATAGAAAAAGGTTTTCCATTATTTCACTAAAAAATGGACGCAAAAGGATAATCAGGGTGAATTAGATAACCAGAGAAGAAGGGACCTTGAATTTGCAGTATTTGAGACTGGTAAAACAACAATTTTTGCCTTAGAAAGTCTTTTTCTTTTTGGGACTGGTATGGATGTCATGCCATTCAGGAGGAGGGAGTTTAATGGAATTGACCATAGAAATAACAGAAATTTCAGGGGCAATGGGTATGGAAAGGAAATCAGCAAGTGTGTTTTCTTTGCCTAGGATATATTGAACAGCGAAATCAAATTGAGAAAACCATTCTTTCAAACGGAGAAGTTGGGGAGGGGAAACAATTTTATTTTTGAAATTCATCATTTGTGAAAAGCCTTTCATATCACTTTGTACAATGAATCGATGTCCAATAAGGTGAAAGTGAAAATTTTCAATTCCTTTTTTTAATAGCAATTATCTCTTTTAAGGTGGAATGGTAATGGATTTTTGAGTCTTTGAATCTACTACCTTTGTAACCACAAACACGAGTTTTTCCATCTTTCTATTCAAGGAGAATGGCACCCCAGTAGGTGTCATTGGCATCTATTTGTAGGATGCGGCTTCTATCAGAGGGAATTTGTGAGGAAGGTAAATGTGGGATGAGCTGTTTGACTTTCTGGATGGCTTGGGTTGTTGGGAAAGACCATGACCAATATGAGCTCGAAGCTCCTTTCATAACTCTCAGAACTTCTTCGTAGTGGCTCCTTTCCATGCCTCATTTTATAGGAAACCACAAAGTGGCTCTATTTCAATATATTCCATCCATATCCCAATTCCATTCATTTTATATCCCTTTGGTGTCATTGACATAACAGATGTCATTTCTAGTCTATCTCTTTTATACGGAAAGTGAAAAAATCATCATATAATAATCCAGAAATTGGAATAGAAAAGAAAAGGGGAGGTTTGTGATGCTTTTAAAATCTTTTCTACTAGGTAATCTAGTATCCTTATGCATGAATATAATCAATTCGGTCATTGTGGTCAGACTCTATTATGGATTTCTGACCACATTCTCCGTAGGGCCCTCTTATCTTCCTTCTCCAAGCTCAGGTTATGGAAGAAGGAGAAGAAGGAACGAGAGGAAGGTATCAGCAACAATTGGTTTTATTACGGGATAGCCCATGATGTTGATATCGATCTATCATGCACCTCTACATCTAACATTGGGTAGACCTCATACAATAATTGTCCTAGCTGTACCCTATCTTTTGTTTCATTTCGTCTGGAACAATCACAAACACTTTTTTGATTATGGATTTACTACCAGAAATTCAATGCGTAATCTCAGCATTCAATGTGTATTCTTGAATAATCTCATTTTTCAATTATTCAACCATTTCATTTTACCAAGTTCGATGTTAGCCAGATTAGTCAACATTTCTATGTTTCGATGCAACAACAAGATGTTATTTGTAACAAGTAGTTTTGTTGGTTGGTTAATTGGTCACATTTTATTCATGAAATGGCTTGGATTGGTATTAGTCTGGATACGGCAAAATCATTCTATTAGATCAAATGTACTTTTTCAATCAAATAAGTACCTTGTCTCAAAATTGAGAAATTCTATGGCTTGGACCTTTATCTTTAGTATTCTCATATTTATTACCTGTGTTTACTATTTAGGCAGAATACCGTCACCTATTCTTACTAAGAAACTGAAAGAAACCTTAGAAAGGGAAGAAAGGGCAAAAAGTGAGGAAGAAAGAGAAGTAGAAATGGAAACAACTTACGAAATGAAGGGGACTAAACAAGAACAAGAGGGATCCACCAAAGAAGATCCTTCTCCTTCCCTTTTTCCGGAAGAAAAGAGGATGCAGACAAAATCGATGAAACGAAAGAGATCTGAGTGAATGGAAAGGAAGATGAATTCCACTTTCACTTTAAAGAGACATGCTATAAAAATAGCCCAATTTATGAAGCTTCTTATTTGGATGGGAATCAAGAAAATTTGAAGTTAAAAAATAAAGACCTCTTACTCTTACTCAAAAACTCAAAACAAAAAACAAAAAATAGTAAAATAAAAGTAGTAAATTAATAAAAAAAATTGATACATAAGATAAATATAAGAAAAAGATAAGAAGAGATGCGTCCACGCCCTACATATTTGATGCCCTCTTACACAAAGAAACTCATAACACCAACTCCATTCGTAATTCCATCAATTACTTGTCTATCAAAAAAATGCGTTAATTCAACCAATCCTCTTATCCTACTAGTTAAGAATGTTGCATAAAAAGCATCTATGTAACCATGATTATATGACCAATCATATATAACATTTATTATTTTATCCACCAAAATTCTTTTTGAACCTCTTTTAACAAATGAATTAATTAAGTCAAAATTTTGAAAAGATGAAGAAACAGGTTTATACCAGAATGGTTGGCAGGAATTGGATTGTAGTGTTGTATTCCTTCTGTACGCAAAAAGTAATCACATGCTGTCTATTGAGGTTTTTCTTTTTTCTTTCTGTGGTGAGAAATCTGCAAGTTGAAGAGGAACTTTCTGGGATTGAGAACATGATGGTGCAGAGAGTATCTACAACACTTGCTGGCAAGAGAACTATGCTAAGAACAAAGATTAAACATTTTTTAGATTTTTTATTTTCTGAAAACTGGATGTTAAAGGCATTGGACTGGGATTTTTCTAGAGTAAGCGAGTTTGTACAATGGCTTGGAGGATTTTGTGCTGGGAATTAGGTAATGGTTAGGGTGGACCAAATTTATTAGGATAGATCCTATGTAGATCTGGAAGGATTCTGTCAAATCAACTAATTCTTTAGGGGTTTCTAGTTCAGAAGGGCTAGCAATCAAGGAATCAGATTGTAGAGAGGAAGTCGTTGGTTCAGTTATGAGAGAATCAAGAAATTCTAGGTTTGTGGAAAAGGATTCTAGTTCTGGGGCAAATGGGAGTTCAGGGATAAGTTCTTCTGTATTAGGGATTGGTTCAGGTTGAACTTTCATTGAGCAAGAATCTGGTTTATGTCTTCAAGTTTTGTGTCATAAATGGGTAATCTCCATTTGTTGGCGTGTGAGTTTTTTTTTTCTAAAATATCCAATTGGATAGTTGTCAGGGGGAGAACATGGTAGATTTGAAGTTTGCAAATCAAAAACAGAAAGAGTAGCTTGTTTGCACTCCTTTCTCCATTTTTGGATACTACTTCTTTGTATGCGTTGGCCATCTCTTAGGAACATCATTTGGAATTTCATCTGGCCTGGTTTTACTATTGTCATCCCACCATAGGAGGGAGTAGTAGAAGATTTGATGAAGGTGGACTAGAATATTTGACTATAAAGTCATATTTTCCTAATGGTTCACCAAGGGTATCAAAAGACTTATCACTAGCTTCATAGCAGGAGTAAAAGGATCTTTTTTCTTTTTCTTTTTGAAGAGGAAGTTAGAGAAGGGCTAGGAGGGTTTCTGGGAGGAGGAGGGTCATCAGAGTCATGAAGAACTCTAGTA
The DNA here is from genome assembly GCA_911865555.2 of Thlaspi arvense. Classification (NCBI taxonomy): domain Eukaryota; kingdom Viridiplantae; phylum Streptophyta; class Magnoliopsida; order Brassicales; family Brassicaceae; genus Thlaspi; species Thlaspi arvense. The sequence continues at coordinate 24,475 of CAJVSB020000073.1, forward strand.
GAAGATCTGCAAGTAGTGAACACAGATCTAGAGTCTTCATCTTCTGTACTATCAGTTTTACAAGCAAAACACCGACAGGTCACATCAAAAAGATTATGCACAGAATGATTGATCATAAGGTAATGCATCTGACAAACTGAGCATGGATGTTGAAGGTCATAGTAATGACAAGTAGGATTATATGGATGGATAATATCGACATAAAATGGATAAGTACAGTTTTGACTGAGATCAACTGGACAAAGATATGATGACCATAAGAAGTATGTCTAATTCTAATACTACTATAGGATTTGGGTTTTCAGACATGTTTTCTAGATTTTCTGGTAGTTTTATCATCCTTCAAGGAGAAATCTGACTTAATAGGAGTCTTAGTACATATAAACAACTATTCACACGGAACACTATTCTGGCCAAAGATTTAGAATGAACCAATCTTATTGTTTATTAGCTTGTCTGTACTAGGGAGTGAAACCCTCTCGCACCTCATCTGGTATCAAAGCCATGTTCAGATGTTGTTCCTGTATTTGGTGTTAATAAATAATAAGATTTGGTTCATTCTGAATCTTTGGCTAGAATAGTGTTCCGTGCGAATAGTTGTTTATATGCACTAAGACTCATATTAAGTTAGATTTTTCCTTAAAAGATGATAAAACTACTAGAAAATCTAGAAAACATGATTGAAAAACCAGTTATTCCTGTTCCCAAGCGTCTCTCTCGTTCTGATCCTCTCTCTTCTTCCTCTTCTCTTCGATGACTTTCTTCCTCCAAATTAGACAGCCTTTATGAAATTAATTGTCTCCCTGAAGACGAAAAATTCTCCCTTGAGGATTTTCCTACTATCAATCCATACATTGCTTTTGCTACCCGCACACGACAGTCTCTCTCTAGAACTATCAAAACCCTCATTTCTCCTAAAAAGTCCCTAATAAAAGGAATATATGTCCAAGCCACCAGCTTCGACAAGCACTATTTTCCTGCTGCCCAGATGGAACATTTTCTTCTTGTTGAAATCCCATCTCATTTCCCCTCTCTCTAGTTACAACAAGGCTATGCCCACCTTCATTGGGGCGCTACGGGAATTGAACTCTATGAGATCGAATATTCTGTTGTTCCTCAGTAGCTTAGTGGTAGAGTGGTTGGCTATTAATTGATTGGTCGTCGGTTCGAATCCTACTTTGGGAGATTTGATTCATTCTGAATTAAAGAATTTAGAATGAAAGAGCTCACTTTGACCGTTAAGAGTAGGTAACCCCCTCCCCGTTTTGTTTCTATTGCATTCTATCTCATCGTATCATATTATGTTTTGCGATATTTGAGAATCACCGTCAATTCCTCAGTGTAGGTCTGGGATAATCCTTTGTTCCATAGACCTGGGGCTATTTACAACTAGTCAATTAAGAATTCTTAGATGTACTAGTACTAGTAGTGCATCAAAGATGCAATCATCAATTCTCCCGAGAGGCCACAATTACTGTGAGCAACATATTAATGACGAATAAGGCTTTTTTGTTATTCTACAATACTTGTATTTGCTCTGCTATTCTGCCCAAGCTTGGTTGAGGAAGAGTTACGGGGCGAACAGAAAAATCCTCTCCTGCAATCCAGTCCAGAGAAAAGCCAAACCCAGTTCATCCTCTAGATACAACAAGATTTAATGTTCCAGTTTCTAGAATCACTGTCTCCAGTCTCCAAGTTCTAGTATCAGCCCCAGAATTCATGGTCTCTTCCTTTACAAGTTTTCTATGTTCAATTATAAGTTTTATCAGGTTTTATTCCTATTTAACATTCACCATTACTGAAGTCCTCTCATGGGAAAAGAAAATGTACAGTTCCCTAGTAGATCCATTTGATTCCCCACAGTCCAAGACAGTTCAAGAAAGCCCTCCTCTATATGAAAAGAAACTGCCCAACATCAAGAGATTCAGAATTATGATTCCAAGCAAAGAAATCAACAAGTTCACAATCCCCTGCCATTCACATTCCAAAATATTCCAGCTCATGATGTCCCCCATAAAAATCCAAAACTCACAGAACAAGTATTTTGATCCAGGTGGAAAAATAAAGCATTTCCCACCTCACTTTCAATGCATTTGCTATAAAGAAAGTTTGTCCAAACTAGTCATCATGTCTTACTTTTACTTTTGTCATGTCATGTAATAAGTATGTCTCTTCTTTTCTAAAAGCTATGGTGTGATGTTTGCCTTTAGAAAAGTCAAAAAGTCTCTTGTCCTCTTATGAGAGTTGTAAAGTTATTTGTCCTATAATGGGAAAACGTTTTTCCCATTGTGTAAAAGTCAATCTTGTTGAGGAAACGTAGATTCCTCCTGTCTGTTTAATTATTGTCCCAGCTTTCCTTCCATCTATATAAGGGAAGCTCTCTCAGTTGTATTCTCAAGCTTAGGTTAGCTCAAAAAAAGCTTCGGCTGGCAGAAATAAACCTATGTGTTTTATCCTAGCTATGTTATTCTAAACCTCTTCTCCTTCTGGCAGTCTAAACTCCAAATGGGAAAGAAATGAATTCATATGAGTCTTGGCAAATAGCTAAGTGACGTATGCTCTGTAGTTGCCTTTCCGTGAGGATCTTCTGCATCAGAAAAATTGCAGTTATAGACTAGTGATCCGAATAAGAGTGGGGTAAGCTTGCCTAGAAGAGTCCTTAGAACAGCCAAGTTCCCGCCAAGAGAATAGCTCATGGGAGTGGCAAAAATGGCAAATATGGCGTTGGGTCTAAGGTTGTACTAGGGAGTGAAACCCTCCCACCCTTAACTTGTTAACAAAAGTATACAATTCATTAATTGCTGCATCAACTAGTCAACAAGAGCATTAATTGTTGTAATTAATAATGCATAGCATTAATTACACCTCTTTTGTAGTATTTAAACCAGGTGGCTCATAATCTTCTCTTGGTGTTCTTAACCCCTTGATTTAATGCAAACTAACAATGTTTTAGACTCTTGGAGTTGTTTTGCTCTTGAACAAGTGATTGATCCAATAATAACATTGGACAGTTCGTCTTATGCTCAATTCATATCATTTTCCCTGAGTTGTAAAGGATTTGTCTTATAGCATTTCTCCTGATTGGGAAACATATCCAGTGGAATATAGAGAGCTCTAGAGAAAAATGTTTGAACTCAACTCTGTCATTCCAAAAGAAATTTGGCCTTCAATCCAAGATAAAGTTCTATGGGAATCCTTCTCCAAAGACTACTAGTGCATCAGTGATACTGATCTCCAAATTTACAATGAATCACATGCTCATCAACTACCAGAACAGGATCTAGATCCAGACCCAGTCCTAGACCTAGCTTTTTCAGCAAAAGACAAAGAAAAGACTCCAGAAGACTCTTCCTCCTCGCAGTCTCAACAATAGTCATATATTTCCATGACTCGCAGCCTCTAGGATACTCCCAGCTTGTTGGATGAAGATCCAGAAGAATCTGACTCAAATGAACTAGATGACCCAACTGATCCCAACTACAGTCCGAATCCTTGGTGGACTCGGTTCAAGTATATCTGACATAGCATCCAATGCTCCAAATGAACCTGCTGAACTCCTTGACCTAGACAAAAGAAGATGCCCTTTGTCAAATCACCGAAAAGTCTTTTGTCTTGTGTAATAATGTATTTACTTTCCACAAAGTTATTTGTCGTCTTGTAAAAAGCTGCCTATCAGCTTTATCATGCTTGTCCTTTATGCTTTCAGTCATGTGTTGTAATCATGATGCTCCCTCTGCTTCGCTATATAAGGGGATCGTCCCTCTCTTGTAACACATCCTATCGCCTATCCAGAAATAAATCATGTGTTTTCTATCAACCATGTTCCTCTAAACTTTCCCTTTTGATAGCCTAAGTCTGAATGGGAAAGAAAAGAATTATTCATGAGTCTTGGCAAGTATCTAAGTGAAGTATGCTCTGCAGGTGCTCCCTATGATCATCCTCTGCACCAAAAAAATTGAAGTTATGGACCTTTGATCCTAATAAGGATAGGGGTAAACCTGCCTAGAGAAGCACTTGAACGGCTGGGTTCCCATTGAGAAAAGAGTTGTTAATGGCAGTTGGAGTGCTAGTTCAAGGCTATACTAGGTGGTTATCGTCCCTCTCCTCCCCTTGGATGGTCCATCAGCATGAGGCATCGATTTGTTCTTCCTTTTACTTGGAAATATATCTTTTGAAGATGAACCCATACAAGATCTCCCTATTCAAAATTTACCTTCTTCCTTCCTTTGTTTGCTGTTTTCTCATAAGTTGTATTCTTCTTCTCAATTATTTACTTAACTTGTTCATGCAACGCTTTGACCTGCTCAACTCTTTTCTTCCCATCTAATCACACTCTATTTTTTGGTTAGAAGTGGAATAAGATCAAGTAGAGTGATAGGATTTAAACCATATACTACTTCAAAAGGAGAGTGTTTAGTTGAGTTATGAAACACTTCGATTATAAGCAAACTCAACTAGAGTAAGACAATCATCTCAATTCTTCAAAGAGGAAAGAGTTATGTTTACCACTTCAGTCCGTCCATCAGTTTAGGGGTGACAAGCTATGCTCAAGAGTAGCTTTGTTCCCAGCTTTTTCCACAAAGTTTTCTAGAAATAACTCAAAAACTTGGAGTCCCAATCTAAAACAATGCTCCTTGGAATTCCATGCATTCTAACAACTTCTTTAAAGAATAAATTAGCCACAAGTGAAGCATCATCAGATTTATGATAAGGGATAAAGTGAGGCATTTTTGAAAACCTGTCTACAACCACCAAGATAGAATCTTTGTCTCTTTGAGTTCTTGATACTCTAAACACGAAATCCATGCTAATATCATCCCAAGGCTGGTCGGGAACTGGTAATGGCATATATATAAACCATGAAGAGCTTCATTGCTTTTCGACTTCTTGCAAGTGGCACACCATTCAATAACTTTATGTACATCGTGGTTCATCTTCGACTAGTAAAAGTGCTCTTTCAAAATGACCAACTAATTCTCCTCCATGAGCTTCTCTTACCAACAGCTCTTTGATCGAGCTTATTACAATGCATAACCTATTTGCTTTAAACAAGTATCTTTCATGCTGAATAGAATCGTTAACAGCTCCATGTTCATAAAACAGATAAATTGGAGCAAAGTAGGGATTTTCCACAGATTGGTTCTTAATCATCTCAAATCCTAATAATTTGCAATTCATCAAGGAAATCAAAGCATACCTTCAAGACAATGCATCAGCTACAATGTTCACGTTTCTCTTCTTGTACTTGACAATGTGTGCAAAAGTTTCCACAAACTCCACCCACTTTGCATGTCTTCGATTCAGTTTGCTTTGCCCCTTCTGGTACTTCAAGGATTAATAATCAGTGTGAATAACAAATTCTTTGGAAAATAGGTAATGCTACCAAGTTTGAAGTGCTCGAATTAGTGCATAGAACTCTTTGTCATAAGTTGAATAGTTAAGAACTGAACCAGTTAATTTCTTACTAAAGTAAGCTATGGGACGCTTTTCTTAAATAAAAACAGCTCCAATCCCAACTCCATATGCATCACATTTAATTTCAAAAGTTTTAGAGAAATCAGGCAAGTCTAGTATAGGGGCAGAGCATAGCCTCTCCTTAATTAACTCAAAACTTCGTTATGCATTTGCATTCCACATGAATTCAGTTACTTCCTTCATACACTCTATTGTAGGGCAAAAATAGTGCTAAAGTTCTTCCTTACTTCAGTAATAGTAGTAGGGACTGGCCACTCCTTAATTGCTTTGATCTTCTCCTCATCAACTTCATTGCTTTGAGCAAGCTGTTCCATATCTCATTTTGTTGACATTTGATGGACATGATTTGAGCATGCTCTAGTGTCATTCTTCTAGGAACAGAAGGATTGTTATCTTCTGACATGGTTGACTCCAAAAATTCTCTCAACCTCACGTGTATCACTCAAGCTCTCGTGTTTCATTCAACTCAAACAAAGAAAACCAGCTAACCTGATTGCTCTGATACTAACATGATACGAAATCAAATTTGAATATTGCTTTAAAACAGAAATGGAGTAGAATAAAAAATGGTGGAAAGTGTAGCAAAATCTGGAAGTTTGAATCCCCGCACTCAAGGATAAATGATAAGATTCAAGGTTTTCACCACTAAACAAAGGGCTTGTTTAAATGAGAAAGAAAGAAGAAAAGTGCAAACTACAACTTTTATTCACCAACCAAATCTGAGTACATTTAGCTCTCAACAAGGATATATATAGGGAAAAACTACAATCTAGACATGGGTAAGGACAACTAAGCATGACAAAGCATTTATTATAACTTTGAAAATAACAAGGAGTAGTTGATAGAGTATTAATTTCTACCTTATGAACAAGAGTTTTAATTGTTGCAATTAATGCAGAGCATTAATTACTGTACCAAATTGTCAACAAGAGCATATATTGCAAGAACCTCAGGAGCAAACTATAGCACGATTTCTTAGTGGGTTGAATAAAGAAATTACTGATGCAGTAGAATTACAACCATATGTGTTTTTAGAGGATGTGATCAAATTTGCTGTCAAAGTGGAGAAACAACAGAAAAGATGTAACAACAAGCAAGTTACATCTTGATTAATGAGTAGTAACCCCCAAATACTACTTCTCAAACCCAGAAATCCATTTTCAATTAGGATAAACCACAGAAAGAGATTGAAAGATCTAATAAGCTGTAGGAGAAATCCTCCAAGAGAAGGAAAAGGTTAAAGATTTTCAGCAACCAAAGAGGACTTGAGATATTAAATGCTTAAAATGTGTTAGCTATGGTCACATCACCTCTAATTGTTCAAATAGGAGGGTGATGACAATTCGTGAATCATAGGAGATAGAAAGCAAGGAAGATGCAGAGGAATAAAACCCAGAAGGTAAAGACAATGTAGAGTATGCTGATAAAGGTGACTACTTTGTGATTAAGCGAATCTTGAATTGTAGCGAGATAACATTTTTCATACACGGTGCACAATCAATAACAAGCTATGTGGAGTGACCCTTGATAGTGGGAGTAGCACCAATGTTGCTTCTACTACCTTGGTAAAAAAGCTAAATCTAATAGTACAAATCATCCTCATCCCTACAAACTTCAGAGCTGTACGTTACAAAATAAGTTTGTGTTACATTTTCAATTCAAAAATCATATAAAGATGAGGTGCCGTGTGATGTAGTTCCCATGAGTGCAACCCATTTGTTATAGGAGAGACCATGGCAATATGATAAAAGGCTTTGTATCGTGGGTATAAGAATACAAACTCCTTTTTCAAAGGTGGAAAGAGTATTTTCCTAGCTCCACTAAGTCCTCAACATGTGTTGAAAGATCAAGTAGCTCAGAAGATGTGAATCATGGAGCACAAGATGATTCATCCAATGTTATTATTGGACCAATCACTCGTTCATGAGCAAAACAACTCCAAGAATCACAAACCTTGCTAGTTTGCATTAAACCAATGGGGGTATGAGCCACCTGGTTTAAATACTACAAAGGAAGTGTAATTAATGCATAAATTAATGCTCTTGTTGACTAGTTCATACAACAATTAATGAATTGCATGCTATTGTTGACAAGTTGGTGGTGTAGTTAATGCCCTTGTTGACAAGTTGGTGGTGTAATTAATGCATTAATTACAACAATTAAAGCCCTTGTTGACTAGGTGATGTAACAATTAATGCATTACATGTTCTTTTTGACAATTTGGTGCAACAATTAATGCTCTACAATAATTGCAACAACTAAAACTCTTGTCCACAAGCTATAATTAATGTTCTATCAACTACTCCTTGTTATTTTCAAAGTTGTAATATATGCTTTGTCATACTTAGTTGTCTTTACCCATGTCTAGGTTGTAATTTTTCCCTATATATATCCTCCTTGAGAACTAAATATACTCAGATTTGGTTGATAAATAAAAGTTGCAATTTGCATTTATGTCTTTCTTTTTCAGCTAAACAAGCCCTTTGTGGTGAAAACCCTGAATCTTATCATTCATCATTGAGTGTGGCGATTCAAACCTCCAGATTTTGCTTGTGGTAAATAATCTAATCAAGTAAAAACTGGTTGTACACTTTCCACATTTTCTATTCTACTCCATTTCTATTTTGAAGCAATACCCAAATTTGATTTCGTATCATATTGGTATCAGAGCAATCAGGTTAGCTAGTTTTCTTCTTTGTTTGAGTTGAGTGAAACACGAGAGCTTAAGTGCTACACGTGAGATTGAGAGAATTTCTAGAGTCAACCATGTCAGAAGATAGCAATGCTTATGTCCCTAGAGGATGACACTAGAGCAAGCTCAAATCATGTCCATCCAACGTCAACAAAACGAGATGATGGAACAACTTGCTCGTTTGACACAAGCAATCAACGAGCTAACTTTACAACAAAATCCATAGCTTGTTCAACGAATAGCCATGAGAGCTGTCCATGAAGAAGCAGATCATGATATAGGTGAATCTAATCATGAATGTGCCATGGATGAACAACTAGCACGGAGGAAACAAACTAATCACGAAACAACATCAAATTGAAGATTCTTGCATTCAAAGGTACTAGTTCTCCTGAAGAATACTTAGATTGGGTGCAACGAGTGGAAGAGGTATTCGAATGCTATGAGTACACTGAAGACCGTAAGTGCAAGTTTTCTACTCTTGAATTCATAAATTATGCAAATCTGTAGTAGGAGAACTTAAAGGCTCAACAAAGGAGAGATGGCGAAGAAGCAATTTGAAGTTGGAGATTGATGAAAAGGCTCATGCAGAAAAGATTTGTTCCTGAGTATTACAAACTGGACTTGTACATTCGAATATAAATTATCTGACAAGGGGGAATGTCCGTGGAAGATTATGTTAAAGAATTTGAAACACTCATGATGAGGACTGAACTTCAGGAACCCCAAGAGCAAGCTATAGCATGGTTTCTTGGTGGGTTGAATAAAGAAATTGCAGATACGGTAGAATTACAACTATATGTGTTCTTGGAGGATGTGATCAAACTTGCTATCAAAGTGGAGAGGCAGCACAAAAGAGATAACAACAAAGCAAGTTACATCTTGTTTGATAAGTAGTAAACTCCCAAATACTACTTCTCAAACCCAGAAGTTTGTTTCCAATTGGAATAAACCATAGAAGGAGATTGAAAGATCTAACAAGCTGTAGGAAGAAACCTCTAAAGGGAAGGAAAAGGTTAGGATTTTCAGCAACTAAAGGGAAGCCGAGATATTAAATGTTTCAAATGCCTTGGCTACGGTCACGTCGCCTCTAATTGTCCAAATAGGAGAGTGATGACAATTCGTGAATTATAGGAGATAGAAAGTGAGGAAGATGCAGAGGAAGAAGAACTAGAAGGTAAAGACAATGTGGAGTATGCTGATGAAAGTAACTGTCTTGTGATTAGGCGAATCTTGAACTGTCAAACGAAGTTAGAAGAGGAGCAGCGTGAGAACATTTTTTAGATACGATGCACAATCAATAGTAAGGTATGTGGAGTGATCATTGATAGTGGGAGTTGCACCAATGTTGCTTCTACAACCCTGGTGGAAAAGTTAAATCTAACCACTACAAATCATCCTCATCCTTACAAATTTTAGTGGTTGATTGACCAAGGAGAGGTACGTGTTACAAATCAAGTTTGTGTTCCATTTTCAATTGAAAAGTCATACAAAGATGAGGTGTTGTGTGATGTGTTCCTATGAGTGCAAGCCATTTGTTATTGGGGAGACTGTGGCAGTATGATAGAAGGGCTTTGCATGATGGTACAAGAACACATACTCCTTCTTCAAAGATGGAAAGAGTATTGTCTTATCTCCACTAAGTCCTCAACAAGTGCTGAAACATCAAGCAGCCCAAATTAAGTGGAAAGTCTAATTGCAACAAGGAGAGAGGTGGAAAGAGCTTTGTTAGATTACACTTAGTTCTAATCTTAATGGTGAAAGAAGTGTTAAAAGAGGTGATAGATTCTCTCCCTTCACAAATTATTGCATTGATGAAAGAATTTGCTGATGTATTCCGAAGAATTATTAGAAAGGCTACCTCCATTGAGGGGAATTCAGTATTAAATTGACCTCATTCCAAGGGCGGCACTACTGAACTGTCCAGCGTATAGATGTAATCCAGAAAAGGCCAAAGAGTTGTAGAGACAAGTGAAAGAATTGTTAGAAAAAGGGTACGTACGTGAATCTATGAGTCCATGTTCAGTTCCAACTTTATTGGCACCAAAAGAGGATGACTATGAGAATGTGTGTGGATAGTCGAGTAATTAATAGATAACGGTGAAGTATCATTATCCCATTCCTCGACTAGATGTTATGCTAGATAAGTTACATGGCTCCAAAGTATTTTCAAAAGTTGATTTAAAGAATGATTACCATCAGATCAAAATGAAAGAAGAAGATGAGTGAAAACTACATTCAGGACCAAACATGGCTCTATGAATGGATGGTGATTACATTTGGGTTGTCCAATGTAACAAGCACCTTCATGCGATTAATGAATCATGTACTTCGTAAGTTCATTGGCCAATTTGTTGTTGTTTATTTTGATGACATTTTGGTCTATAGCAAGAACTTTGATGAACATATAAATCATCACAGAAAGGTGTTTGAAGTCTTAAGACAAGAGAAACTATTTGGCAACCTCAAAAAGTGCCAATTCTATAAAGACCGAGTTGTCTTTCTTGGTTATGTCGTGTCTTAACATGGCATTGAAATTGATGAGGAGAAGATCAAAGTAATTAAGGAGTGGCCATTCCCTACTACTATTATCGAAGTAAGGAGCTTCCATGGATTGGCATCCTTTTACAAAAAATTTGTGAAGAACTTCAGCACTCTTCTTGCCCCTATAACAAAGTGTATAAAGAAAGGAGTTGAATTCAGGTGGCATTTAGAGGTACAACGAAGTTTTGAGCTAATTAAGGAGAGGCTATGTTCTGCCCCTATACTAGCCTTGTCTAATTTCTCTAAAACTTTTGAAATTGAATGTGATGCATCTGGGGTTGGGATTGGAGTTGTTCTTATTCAAGAAAAGCGTCCCATAGTTTACTTTAGTGAGAAATTAAGTGGTTCAGCTCGTAACTACTCAACTTATGACAACGAGTTCTACGCACTGATTCTAGCATTTCAGACTTGGCAACATTACCTACTCCCTAAAGAATTTGTTATTCACACTAATCATGAATCCTTGAAGTACTTGAAGGGTTAAAGTAGACTGAATTGAAGACACACAATATGGGTGGAGTTTTTAGAAACCTTTCCATACATTATCAAGTACAAGAAAGGAATTGTGAACATTGTAGCTAATGCATCATCTCGAAGGTATGCTTTGATTTCCTTGATGAATTGCAAATTACTAGGATTTAAGATGATTAAGAACCAATATATGGAAGATCCCTACTTTGCTCCAATTTACCTGTCCTGTGAACAAGGAGCTGTTAATGATTTTATTCAGCATGAAGGATATTTGTTTAAAGCAAATAGGTTATGCATTCCAATAGGCTTGATCAGAGAGCTGTTGGTAAGAGAAAGCTCACGGAGGAGGATTAGCTGGTCATTTTGGGGGGCAAAAACTATGAAAATGGTGAAAGAGCATTTCTACTAGCCAAAGATGAACCATGATATGCATAAAGTTATTGAACGGTATGCTACTTGCAAGATGGCGAAAGGAAAGAAAGCTCCCCATGGTTTATATATGCTATTACCAGTTCCCGACCAGCCTTGGGTTGATGTTAGCATGGATTTTGTACTTGGACTACCAAGAACTCAAAGAGGCAAAGATTCTATCTTGGTGGTTGTAGACAGGTTTTCAAAAATGGCTCACTTATCCCTTATCATAAATTTGATGATGTTTCGCTTGTGGCTGATTTATTCTTCAAAGAAGTTGTTAGAATGCATGGAATTCCAAAGAACATTGTTTTAGATTGGGACTCTAAGTTTTTGAGTTATTCTAGAAAATGTTGTGGAAAATGTTAAGAGCAAAGCTACTTTTCAGCACAGCTTGTCACCTCCCAAATTGATAGACAAACTGAAGTGGTAAATAGAACTCTTTTCTCTTTACTTCGAGCTGTAATCAACAAAAATTTGAAGAATTGGGATGATTGTCATGCTCTAGTTGAGTTTACTTATAATCGAAGTGTTCATAACTCAACTAAACACTCTCCTTTTGAAGTGGTTTGTAGTTTCAATCCTATGACTCCATTTGATCTTATTCCACTATCAACCAAAAATAGAGTGTGCTTGGATGGGAAGAAAAGAGCTGCGCATGTCAAAACGTTGCATGAATAAGTTAAGCAAATAATTGAAAAAAAGAATGCAGTAACAACTAAAGGAAGGAAGAAGGTGAATTTTGATAAGGGAGATCTTGTATGGGTTCATCTTCAAAAGGAAAGATTTCCAAGCAAAATGAAGAACAAATTGATGCCTCGTACGATGAACCATTCAAAGTGCTTGAAAAGGTAAATAACAATGCTTACAAGATTGAATTGCCCGTGATTTTAATGTTTTAGTCACTTTTAATGTGAGAGATCTATCACCATACTTAGAAAACCATGAAGGCTTGGATTTAAGAACAAATCCTTTGCAACCCGGAAAAAATGATGTGAATCATGGAGCACAGGATGATCCATCTAATGTTATTATTTGACCAATCACTTGTTCAAGAGCAAAACAACTCCAAGAAATACAAACCTTACTGGTTTGCATTAAATCAACGGGGTATGAGCCACCTGGTTTAAATACTACAAAGGAAGTGTAATTAATGCTATGCATTAATTATAACAAATTAATGCTTTTGTTGACTAGTTGATGCAACAATTAATGAATTGCATGCTCCTGTTGACAAGATGGTGGTGTAATTAATGCATTAATTACAGCAATTAATGCCCTTTGTTGACTAGGTGATGTAACAATTAATGCATTGCAGGCTCTTATTGACAATTTGGTGCAACAATTAATGCTCTACATTTATTGCAACAATTAAAACTCTTGTCCACAAGCTAGCAATTAATGTTCTATGAACTACTCTTTGTTATTTTCAAAGTTGCAATAAATGTTTTGTCATACTTAGTTCTCTTTACCCATGTTTAGGTTGTAGTTTTCCCTATATATATCCCCTTTAGAACTGAATATACTCAGATTTGGTTGATTAATAGAAGTTACAATTTGCACTTTACTTCTTTCTTTCTCATTTAAACAAGCCTTTTGTTTAGTGGTGAAAACCCTAAATCTTATCATTCATTGTTGAGTGTGGCAATTCAAACCTCCAAATTTTGTTTGTGGTGAATAATCTTATTAGTAAAAATTGGTTGTACACTTTCTACCATTTTCTATTCTACTCCATTTCTATTTTGAAGCAATACCAGATTTGATTTTGTATCATCAGATTAACAAAGAAAGTAAGATCATAAAGAAAGATCGATAGAGCATTAATTACTAGCTAGTGGACAAGAGTTTTAGTTGTTGCAATTAATGCAGAGTATTAATTATTGTACCAACTTGTCAACAAGAGTATGAAACATATTAATTGTTTCATCAACTAGTCAATAAGGGCATTAATTGCTATAATTAATGCATAGCATTAATTACATCACCAATTTGTCAACAAGAGCATGCAATACATTAATTGTTGCATCAACTACTCAACAAGAACATTACCTCCTCCTTTGTAGTATTTAAATCAGGTGGCTCATATTCTTCTCTTGTTAACCAACAAGGTTTGAAATTCTTGGAGTTGTTTTTGCTCTTGAACGAGTGATTGATCCAATAATAACATTGGATGGTTTTATCTTGTGCTCCATGATTCACATTATATCTGGAATTGGTTGATTTAGTAAATCTTTGCTACCATATAAGGAAATCTTATTCTTGCACGAAATTCTTGTCTTTAAAAAAAAGCCCTAAACTCTCCTTTGGATGTGCCTCATGTGTATACAAGGAGAACTTTAGCAAAATGGGAAGAGAAGAGAGAATTTCACACAGAAATTTCTAAAATTCTTTCTTTTCTTCTAAGGCCATTCTTTCTACTTCATATTAATCATTCTTCTTTCACTTTTGCATGTCACACCAATCTACATCGGAGCAAGATCTCAAGTTCTCAAAGTGAACCAAAACTAAGAAGGCAAGCAAAGGAAGATAAACAAAACTCTTTGACCGGACCAAAGCAAAGAGTTGTGAAAAGCTTCAAGTCAACACTGAACGGACCAAGGGAGGCATGTAGATCCAACAACTACAAAGTGACCATCGGAGTGCTTGGAGAATTTCTATTCGACTTAAAGAGAAGTTTTGGAGAATGTTCTTTCCACCTTGCTCTTTTTATTTTCAAATTGAACTTTATTTTTGATCTTTCGATTAAGAAGCATGTTTTTGTTGTGATTAAACATTTTTTTTATTGATATTGTTATTGTTGGATTGAGTGAAATTTTCAATTATTTATGCCTAAATCTATTCAGATTTATATTACTAATTTCAGGCACCAACTTGGTTAATAATAGTTTATTGAATAAGCAATTAGATTTAATCTTTGGGGACCAACTTGGATTAATTTCTAATTAATAATGAACTTTAGAAATTTCAAATCTTAGTTTTTAGGGACCAACTTGGGCTAAGAACTGAATTTTAGCAAATTTGTGAATGAACTTTCATCCAACACATTTCATGAATTCAATCAATAAAAGCAAAGTGTTTAACCGGTTGTTTGAGATTCTTGAGAAAATTTGTATAGAGTAATACATCATCATTCTATTTTCTTGCTTTTTAAGTTCTCTAAATTCTTTTAAACATTCATTATTTAGAAGCAATTTTTGGTTTTAGTTGTTTTCAAATCGAGCAATTTAATATATTATACCTGCCACATCTGTTTTCTTCTTGAGAGACGACCTCAGGGTTTACTTATCACTTACTATTGGTGATTCATATACTTACGAGAACTTTAAAGTTGCATCATTCATTCTACTATTTCTCTTCCTAAATAAGTGTTACTAATAATCATATGATTTTCTTCAAATTATAAACCTAGTCTGGATGATCTTGGATAGTAATCCTTTCTATAAGAATATTTATTATAAGTATTCATAGTCTTTAATTTATTAAAAAATTGTTCTAAATCACCATTCTTATTCTCATTCTCATTGGAATCTTCTTTTCTATTAAAAGTTATCATTTTATTCTCTGATATACTTAATTTTCTAGTTTTTGGCTAATCTATTTTAATATTCCTTTTTCTTCATCTTATGGGAATTTTATATCATCTTTATCTAAATTAAAATGTTTAATTATAGTATTATATTCTACGTCCTTATCTTTAGTCTCATTTTTTTGAGGAGGAATATTCTTTTGTACTAAAGACTCTACCTGTTCTACTAAAGTATTCAACATTACATTCGAATAATTATTCTGTCCACGAACTTTTCTTATATCTCCTAGCTAAGCATCTTATAAAAGATTTATTATCTATTTTTATTTCTATTCTTTGCAGTGGTAGATATTCTAAATTTCTTTTTTTAGGCCATTCTTTTATCATATGTACTTTTTCTTCTTCAATTTTTGAATAAAACCATTTAAAGAAATAAATATTCTCCTAGAAAATATTCTCTAATTTATAATAATATCTTTGCTTTATTAATTCTCTTTCTTTCATCTTCATTACAATTTTTTACACATTCTTTTCTATATATTTAATTATGCTTATCTGAAAATTCTTTCTTAATACATTCTTTTTCTATTTTACAATCTTTTTTTAATCCTATTTATTCCTAAGTGGGAATTGGAGGCTTTTATATCAAAATTAGTAGGCAATATTGAATCATTAACTTTTTTATAAATAGTTTGTGGTACCTTTAAATTTGTAACTAGATGATACTGATGATCCTAATGAAGTTTTATTTTCAAATTCTGCTCTAATAGAGGGGGCATTCGGAGGATAAAATCTATTCTCACATTTCCATCTTCATCTTGAATTATAACATGATTATACTTTGATGATCTATTCCTAGGTATTGGAGGTGAAACCTACTGCAAGTGCCAAACTCTTGAAGAAATAATCTCATTCTAACTAAGTTTTCTAGGTGTAAATGCTTTTTACATTCAAAGGGTAGCATAAAAATATACGAGGCCATTATACAAATTAGATTCTATTAATGCTAATAAAGAGTTTGAAATTTATTAAACTTACAGTCTCCTGGTGCTACACACATGAGAATATTCAAACCTATTTAAACAATGGTTTGACTACAATTTGTACTAGTCCTATATACAAATATCAATATTTTTCTCTATGATGTCCTATTATCCTATAATCAATTCTTGAGTCTTAATAGTATTCTGATAACTAAAATCAAACGCTTTATGATAATAAATATTCTTAATATTCTGCATAGATAAATTCCTACTTTGCAAATGATTTTCAATTTTTGATATACTTAATTCTTCATTAGTCATTTCTACTGATTCATCTAAAGTTTATGCAACTAAATCTAGATTAGACTCATTTTCATACTCTAAACTTGTTGAAGCTATTGATCTAGACAATCTTCTTAAAAGATCACTCATTTCATTAATGTAGCCAAACTCTAAGGCTGACCAATGGTTTTACTGCCTCTCACTCTCAGGTCATACTACTAGGTCCACCTCTCTTAGGTGTAAATTAACAAAATAAGTTTTCTTTCAATTAAATTGTCTTAAACAAAATTTTCTGGATTATAACTTCTTCTAATTAAGAGCATAAAAATTTATCTTTAACAAATTTAATGGTAGAACAATAAAATGAATGCAGCAAGATGACAATAGAAATAATGCAACAACATGACTAACATGCAAATATGGCAAAGTAGTATGGCAATTTTATGCAATATGATACCACTATGGCTCTAAATTGAATGGAAACAATATGCTTGATGGACTTTGTGGCTCTTATACCATTTCAGGAGGATTGTATAGTAGGAAAAGGGGAAGCAATGCAAGATATTCAAAGGAAATAAATATTCAAGAATGAAGATATTTAAAGTAAATAAATATTCAAAGAGATATAGGCTCTTACTAAAGATAGTCTGGATATTATTGATAGACTAAAATTTTACAAGGCAAGATAGGTGTTGACTTCACTTTAATCTTAAAGGGATCTAAAGTGGACTTTTGCCAATGCCTTACCACAATATAACATACTTATTGAAATTGTCACACCCTCCTTTGCCTAAACAAGCATAACAGTGTGGCGACATCGCCTACAACCAAGACTAAAATTTGGCAGCATGACAGCTGGTGTAACCCCTATTTGAAAACCTGTCACCTGTACAAAGATATATGTATATATGTACATGCATTTGGGATGCATAATTCCATTTAAAAAGTAAAGTTATAAAATATTCACACAATTTCCAAACCATGCATTCCTAAACTTGCTCTAACTAGCTAGCAAAATATATATATACATCACCACTATATCAAATCCCAATTCTAATACCTCCCTTGTCATGCTAGTGACTAAAGTCAATTATGGAGTACATAATTTACAACTCATAACTAGTATAAGACAGTTTTACTGGCCCAACCTCCAACTAAAGTGTAGTGATATCTTGGTAGTGGTGAAGGGAAATCTAACTAAGATCTGCAAAATATAAAGAGTATAAGAATACGAGTTCCCAATGAATGGTATATAATAAAAACTTAGTGGAAGCAGAGCAGTTTATATTAATATTATGCATAAAACACTCTAGAAAATTTATTTACTTACGGAAAACTAAGATAGAACCATCACAGAAAATTTATCTCATCTCAATTATATGAAAAATAATCCATAAAACAATAGTGGAAAAATATAGAAGTAAATTTATTTATGTTAGTTATTTTCCTTTAGTTCATCGATATATCACAGGAGACAAGTTCAAAGGAAACTTAACAAGTACTGGGAATCATAAATCATGCCATGTCATATATAACTCTGATCGGGTGTGCACAACTAACAACATCTGAAGGCAATAAAATCATGAATAACATAAAAATTCACAAAATATACCAGGCGCTACTATAGTATCTAGCTTACAACCATAGGTCACCACTCTAAGCCAGATTAACATAATTTGTGGCGTCTGAGACCCCTTATCAAAAACATCATAAAAAGCTCAAAAATATTGAAATCAGAACATAAGCACTCTATTTTTATGTTTTGATATCAAACATACATATGGAGTTTGCATAACATTTCAATTTTACCATAAAACATGCATTTGTTTTGAAGAACTAAGGTTAGAGAGTATGCCACTCACTGTCTTTGTAGCGTAGGGGTGCTCAGTCTAGTCATCTTGAACTAGGTCAGAATCAACCTTATCATGAGTGTCTACAAATGCAAATGTGTGAGATGTGAATACAATGCCATGGATGCATGAGTAATGCATGCAAATGCAAAATTATGGGGATTATGTTACCAAAACCTATTTATCTTTTAATTCTTTTTATTTTCCTGTCTCTTATTTCTTTGCATTGCCAAATCTTATGTTTCCCTCCTTTCTTAGCTTAGTTATGATATATTTCAACTTACTTAATGTTTCTTTCAAAGGCTCTTAGTGTACCCATTAATATCTAAGAGGTTTCTAAGTTATGCTTTCATTTATTTTCTATTATTATCTTACTATTTTGGCACTCTTTCTTGGTGCCCTCTTTGGCCTTGCATAGACTTTTGTTTGGTGCCCCTTTTTGGAGGGCATAAAACTTTTCCAAGGTTAGTTTCTAAAATTTTTACATCTACTCACAACCTTACTAATATATTTCATATTACGCTCAATTGAATTTTACTAGGTTTCAAGGCAAATTGAATCAATGTCTTTTACCTTCTTTTTTATTGGTTTCAACTACTTCATAAGTTATTGATTAGCCTTGGCTTTAAGCTTCATTAAACCCCTTAATGTCTCATTTAAAACACTTATGATTTTTGAAATTCATTACAAAAAATTCTGTTCTCAATCATCTTGATTCCCTAATAAGTTTCACTTAGACTTGGCACTAATTTGCCCCCTCATCCTTTCCTTCCTTTATGCTAATCTACCCCTCTAACTAGCCACTCATTTAGCTTGCATTTTACCCCAATTAAGCACTAATTTTGTGGCCTTAGATACACGCACATTGTAGAAAGAGTTTTCCGTAATCACCCATTACTACCTTTTTTGGATTTTTGTCACCATTTGTCAAAACTTTGACATCTACTTTATATTTCCTTTTCTATGGAGCTAACCCACTTCCTATTACTTCTATTAGCATAAAAAAAAAAAAAAGAAACCAAATTTAACCCCTTTTGCCTTAAGGTTTTTGCCAACTCGGTGTACTTGTAGAAAATTTTTTTCAGCAGACACACATGTTTTCTAACATGTGTTTTGAACCCAATTTTTTGTTTGTCTTTTCAATTTTCTCCCCCAATTTCGGGATCCCACGAAATTGCTCTCCACTCCTACTCTAATTCCAGACACATAACCAGCATAGAATCCTCACATAATTTTACCAAAAATGGCAATTCTCTAAATCAACACAAGATTTATATAAATTTTTATTCAAGACAAGTAACTTCTAAGGTTTCTTGTCACTTTAGGGTGCTTGGCAAGCCTAGTTTCTAGTAGCATAACCTCTTGATAAATCTTGTTTTTCCCAAGCAAATGAAAGGAATAGAGGTATAGTATAAAATTTTATAACAAAATTGCAGAGAAATGAATTTTTCTAGAATTTTTTGCAAATTTTCTTGTCTTTTTTCTTGATTTCCTTCTTCCTTTCTTCTTCTCCTCTTCCTTGGCTCTTTCTTTCTCTATCTTGCATGAATATAGCTATTTCTAGAGGCCTTCAAGGCCTTATAGACTCATTTGGTCAACCTAACTTTGGTATATTTACGAACAAGTCCCTAACTTTCACTTATTTACATTTTGACCTTAAAATCTCTAAATTTTTCTAATTAGCCTCAAAATTTTTAGAAAATTGCTATTAGGACTCTATAAATATAATCCTCCAATAAAATCAAATATCACTACATACATATATTTTTACAAATTTTATTTTTAATTCATTAAATATTTCATAATTCCTTAACTACATTCAATTTCTTTCTTTCTTTTCTTTTCTCATTCTTTTCTAATCCCTCTAATCCTCTCATTAGCCCCTTTAATACCCTAATTTCCTTTTCTAAAATTTGGCACAAAATTTCAAATTAGCCCCCCTAAACTTTTAATCAATTATGTTTTGACCCCATAATCCTAGAAAGCTTAGGAAGTGTCTATTAAAATAATGTAATCCTCTATTTTCATATTTTATTCCTTCACATTCTTGAAGTTTTATTTATTTATTTTTAATCAAATAACTTATATTAGGGTTTTTCATGTCAAAAGAGTTCTTTTTCTTGTAATTTCTTTTTCTTCCATTAAAATTCCATATTTTGATGGTTTCTATTCTAAGATTTTTTAAGGTTACAAACAAGCAACTAAAATTTAATTTTTTTAAAGATTTTTTTTTCAAAAAGGATTCATATACAAAAATTAATATATGAAATGCACAAAAAAACAAGAACTAATGCAATGCATGTTTTAAATGTTGAAGTTGTGTGTTCTAAATTTGGTTTGGAATGCCACATATACAAAGAGAAAGTAAACTTAATTTACATGACTTTTCACATCTGCAAAGTGGATAAACTACTTTATAGAGTAGTAAAAAAGTAAATAGTATTCTTGTCAATGCCAGACTCCATTTTTCACATGATACTATTTTTCTTTGTCTAATTTGCTCAAAGTTTTTCTTTAGTCTTCTCATGGCATTTATTCTATTAGAGCAATAAATAGCTTTCATATTGGCCTTTGCAATAATAGTCTTCACATTTCTTCAATAGCCTTTGACACGTTGCACTCTTATCTCTTTAATGGCCCTCATTCCCTCCTTAGGCTTTTTCACTTTGCAACTTTTGCAATAATGCTACTTTGGCAAGTTGTGGCATGCCAAATATCAAATCGGAGATAGTACTCCAAAGCAATCGTCTTTATTTTACTAAGCATAATCTTCTTCTAATTCTTCTTCATCACTAAGCTAGGACAAATGTTCTAAAAGTATTCTCCTCTTTTCTTCTTTCGTTACTTTCTTTCCAGGAGATTTTAATTCTTTAGAAGAAGAAGAACTTTCCAAAGAATCCTTTTTATTTCATGAATTTTATTTTTCCAGTGTACAAATTTTAATTTTAGAGAAGAATCTTCTAATTTTCCTAAGGCTTTATTTTGAAAATTCGAATAAATGCTGAAGGTTGATCTTCAAAATTTCTAAGTGCAAAAGTCTAGCGCATGACCCAAGAAACTTTGAATTTATTGCAAAACTGGAGTAATCTCAAATTCTTAGACTAGGTAGGTGAAAGATTTTCAAATTCTTCAACTAATTTTAATATCATAAGAGAAAATATTTCAATTATGACTCCACAATGAAACCACTAACTTTTCCACCAAAGAGGAACTCCTCTTGGCAATTGGACTCGAAATAGATAAACTAAATATGTTGAACTTAGAACATTGAACCGGGCATTAATATAGTCATGATATTATAATAGGCAAGAGTATAAGGTTGAGAAAAGAATCTTTGAGCAAAAGGATTAGTTTTCCATTGAGCTGGGGTGATTACTCTTTTTATTTAGAGTTTAGAATGTTCTATTTTATCTTCTCTTTAGTATGACTAATTAAACAAACTAAGTATCAACAAGAATAGCCTCATAAAATTCTCTAGTCTGCGTAATAGAATCTGGGATGAACAAAAAGTTTTTAGGAAATAAAAGAGAAATAGCTTTAAAGATATTCTCAATATTCAAATTAGGTTCAAGATAAGAAATACGCAAGAATTTGGCTTGTAGTGTACCAAGTACTGTTAGGATGAATTGAAGACTTTGAGGTAATATTTGAGGGCTACCAATAGGTTGGACCTAAGAGTAGTCTTAGAAGGAAAGAAGAGAGTGAAGAAATTAAAGTAGTCTTGAAAGAGGGTCCAAGCAATTGAGGAGAATTACTTAGAGAACTAGGTAGTCATGGGGAGTCTAATATTCTAAATTTATACTGAGATTATAAAGTATCCTTGCTTTTATCCTTTTGACTGATAGGGGTGCCCATACTCACAATCGACTTTATTATATTGGATTTTCCTTACAAGAATTCTTGAGTTAGGAATTAAGCAAGATTTTAGACTCTCCTTTTGATGAGTTCAATATCAAAAGTAAAGATTTGCTTGGAAACAATATTCTGAACAAATTTTAAAATCTCTTTTGCTGACTTATAACCAACATGAAGAAGAGAACATAGATTAATAAGATTAGACATAAATGCAATATGCTTATGAATGACAATTCTTTTTTCTTCTAATCTTAATGTCTTGTTTCTAACCATTCTTCCATATTTATTAATCTTATTTCTTTGCTTAAATAATTTGTACGTTTTTCTTTATTTTTTTATTAATTTATTAAAGATTTTCTTTTTTAGGTGGGAAAATAAACTTATAAGTATCCACTTTAAAAAAAAAATAGACGTTAAAAATGGTATTTCTAATATTATGCTTTCCAATAAATTTTCTATTAATACGAAGGCTGACCTTAAGCAAATATCCTTATTACAAATATGCACATTAGGCAATTTATAATTTAGTCTTAATAGTTCTCCTAAAGCAGTATGCAAATTTTCTTTAGTTTTCTCAAAATATTGAGTAGGTACTGTTCTTTTTCGTATACAATTAATATCTACTTCTGAATCTACTAATGCTAACTAATCTATTGTATATGAATTGTTTATTTTTAATTATATTATAATAATCCATTTTGAGTTTTTCTTTTTCTATTACATATAAATATTTACTAAGTTGTTTTGACTCATTATCACTATTCTCATTTTCTAAATTTATTTCTAATTTTCCTTTTCGTTTACTAGATTCTCTTTTTCATAAAATACTATATTTTTTATTATTTCATTTTCAATTTTCAATCTCTTTATATCCTTTTTTATTTTTTATTATTTCTTCTTGTAAGTCTTGTATAGTTATATTATCATTTTTTTTCTTTTTAAAATTTTTCTAATACTTCTTTTAAGCAATATTCTTTTTCATTTTTTTATTATAGTCAATCTTCTTTTGCTAATAAATCTCTAATCTTTATTAAATATTTTCCTTGAAATTTTGGATCTTCTATTCTATGAGCTAATTCTATTAAAATATTTTTATCTTTTGATTTATTTTGCTATAAGAAAATGGTTCAAATCCACAATTTGCTTCTAATTCACTAGACTCACTATATTATGAGGTACTAATAGTCTCATACATTCCTTTTTCGTAGTCTGAATATTCTAATTCTTTCCTTGATCACTATTAATTAATATTTTCATTAATTGTTCTTTAATATCCTCTTTTATTTTACCTTTCATTTTATACTTAGTCAAAACATGTCCATATCTATTACACTTAAAACATTTTAACTTTTTTTTGTCTTGAGTTTTCTGAAATAATTTTGATATTTATTATACCTTTTTCCATATCTATTCCTATTTCCTTTCAGTTAAGAGCTATAGAATTGTCATATTTCATAGAGTTGTCATATGGCTTAACCATATTTGCATATTATTCATATTGTTACATTAATCTTATTGTTATCTTGCTATATTTATCTTATTGTTCTTATATTAAATCTGTTAAGGATAAATTTTTATATTCTTAATTAGAAAAAGCTATTACCTAAAAATTTGGTTTTAAAAAGTTAATTAAAATAAAAATAATTTTGTTAATTTACGCCTAAGAGAGGTGGTCTCGATAGTAAGACCTGAGAGTGAGAGGTAGTAAGATCATTGGTTAGCCTTAGAATTAGGTTAAATTAATGAAATGAGTGATCTTTCAAGAAGATTGTTCAGATTAAGATCCTTTAGATCAATAGCTTCAACTAATTTAGAGTATGAAAATGAGTCTAATGCAGATTTAGTTGCATCAACTTTACATGAATCAGCAGAAATGACTAATGAAGAATTAAGTGTATTAAAAACAGAAAATTATTTATAAAATTGGAATATACCTACGCAAAATATTAAGAATATTTATAATCATAAAGCATTTGAATTTAGTTATCAATACTATTAAGACTCAAGAATTAATTGTATCCCTACAACATCAAAAAACAAGATTTAAGACTATTATCTTTTATGATAATAAGACATGATAGAGAAAAAATAGAATATTTGCATATAGGACTAGTATAGATTGTGGTCAAATCACTATTTAGATTAGGTTTGATTTGAATATTCCGATGTGTGTAGTGCTAAGAGACTATAAGTTTAATAAATTTTAAAACTCTTTATTAGCATTACTAGAATCTAATTTGCTAA
Organism: Thlaspi arvense; assembly: GCA_911865555.2. Classification (NCBI taxonomy): domain Eukaryota; kingdom Viridiplantae; phylum Streptophyta; class Magnoliopsida; order Brassicales; family Brassicaceae; genus Thlaspi; species Thlaspi arvense. The sequence goes on from CAJVSB020000073.1 coordinate 48,808, forward strand.
TAGCCTAGTATATTTTAGTTGTTACCCTAAGTTTACAATAGATTTAATAGATCCACATATTTTAGACATATTAACTTTGAATGTACATACTAAAGAATTAGATACAAAAGATAAAGTAAAATCAGCAAGAATAAATTTTAGAATTTATTATAAATTAATGAAGACTACTATTATTCTAGGAGTACTAAGAAGATCGCCTACCAATGAAACTCTTTCATTAGAATGCAACCCTTTGAATTTAAAAGCATTTACACCTAGAAAACTTGGTTGGAATGAGATTTTTTCTTTAGGAGTTTGGAACTTAGAAGAGGTTTTGCCTCAAATACCTAGGAATAGATCATTGAAACACAATCTTATTGTAATTCAAGATGAAGATGGAAATGTTAGAATAGATTTTAATCTTCCAAATACTCCATTAAATAAGAATTTAAAAATATATCTTCATCAGTATCATTAGTATCATTTAGTTATGGATTAAAGGAGTAGATTTTTAGTCTCATATACCACGTCTATTTATGAAGAAAAAGATAATGATTCAATACGCTTACAAGATTTGGTATGGAAGTGCCTAATTTCCACTTAGGACCTTTCTTTGAATGGTTTTAATCGAAAACTGAAAAAGAAAAAATATATATGGTAAAAGAGTGGCCTAAAAAGAGAAATTTAGAATATCCACCACTACAAAGAGTGGAAGTAAAAATAGATAATAAATCTTTTACAACAGCACCCTTTAATTATTTGAATATAATGTTGAATATTTTGGCAAAATAGGTAGAATCTTTAATACAAAAGAATACTTCTCCTGAAAAAGAAAAGACCAAATATGAACATCCATTTGAACCATATGAACATCCCAAGACTAGAACCTCTTATGCATGGAAAGTCAAAAAATCCCACAGTTGTCCAACTAGATGGATCTCAAGTCCCAGTCTCTGTAGCTGAAAAGGTCTTGAATTGGCACTCAGATAATGCCCATGCTCAAAATAAAATTCAAACTAGACTTGATGATACGAAATCAAATCTGGATATTGCTTCAAAATAAAATTAGATATAATAGACAAAGGTAGAAAGTGTACAACCAGTTTTTACTTGACAAGATTATTCACCATAAGCAAAATCTAGAAGTTTGAATCGCCACACTCAAGGATGAATGATAAGATTCAGGGTTTTCACCACTAAACAAAGCTTGTTTAGATGAGAAAGAAAAAAGTAAAGTGCAAATTGTAACTTTTATTCATCAACCAAATCTAAGTACATTTAGTACTCAAGAGGGATATATATAGGGAAAAATTACAACCTAACATGGGCAAAGACAACTAAGCATGATAAAGTATCTATTATAACTTTGAAAATAATAAGGAGTAGTTGATAGAGCATTAATTGCCAACTTGTGGATAAAAGTTTTACTTGTTGCAATTAATGCAGAGCATAATTGTTGCAACAAATTGTCAACAAGAATATGCAATACATTAATTATTGTATCAACTAGTTAACAAGGGCATTAATTGCTGTAATTAATGTATAACATTAACTACACCACCAACTTGTCAACAAAAGCATGCAATTCATTAATTATTGCATAAACTAGTCAACAAGGGCATTAATTGTTATAATTAATGCATAGCAATAACTATACCACTAACTTGTCAGCAAGAGCACATAATTCATTAATTGTTGCATCAACTAGTCAATAAGAGAATTAATTGTTGTTTACACCTCCTTGTAGTATTTAAACCAAGTGGGTCATATTTTGCTCTTGTTGTTTCCAACCCCTTTGATTTAATGCAAACAAGCAAGATTTGAGATTGTTGGAGTTGTTTTGCTCTTGAACGAGTGAATGGTCCAATAATAACATTGGACGGTTCATCTTGTGCTCCATGATTCACATCACTTGATCAAAGAACTTCAAGAATTGAACAATCTATAGAACTACTCTCTCACAAGCTCACTCTTTATGAGTAGTTCAGAATCATATTGAAGAACTTCACAATCAGATCATGACCAAAATCAGCATTGGTGAAAATTTTTATTCCCTTGAAGCTGATCTTCCTCATTTGACTCCTTTAGAAAAGATCTCCCCTGCCAAGCCCTCTGTCCCTTTATGCTCAGATATCCCTGGTTTTAGAGCTCTTATTTCCCCAAAAATTGCAAAGTCCCTTTCTTCCTCTTCTTACTCTAGTTTTGCCCAACCTCTAGATAAACCTCCAAATTATGTTCCAGTATGATTAGTGAAGAACAACTTGCTGCTTATCAAAAATCCTTTGGAGATTCTTGTACTCTGCTGCAACCTGCTTACCTTCACCCCACACACAAAAAACCTTCTAAACCCCGGACTCCTCTTTATCCTCTACCAAGCCACCAAAACGCTCTGTTTTTTCCCGAAAACTTGGAAAGCAACCTTGTTTGACCCAATTTATGGCTAATTATGTTCCGCCAGAACCTTCAAATTTTCCTGATCTTGAATCTAGCTTCCAAAATTCAAATCCAGGTGTTGTACCTGATTCTCCCCTCATCAAAACCAGATGACCACTATCCCAGACAAAGAAATCCTCCTCAAATCATCCTGAACCATACCAAACCCTATTTTCCTTAGGTGACTCCCTCGTTTCATCTTGGTGCACCAAACTCCAAGAAATAAATTCATGGTGCCACATAGAAATGCAGAATCCAAACTTTACAATTCCCACAGTTGTCCCCCAATTCATTGCCAAATTCACTGGTATACTAAAGGATTGGTGGGAATCCCATGATACATACTGACATCAGTAGTTTTTTACTACTCCCTCAGTTGATGTTCTTATGGCTACTCTTTATATGGAATTTCTTGGTGCTCCAAACCATCATATGGAACTTGCACAACAAGAACTCTTTAAGATGAAATGCTACTTTTATCATCCTAAAGATCCTGAAAGACATTCCCAGAATTTTGTCGAAAGATATTATACTCTTGGTGGTGCAAATGATATCAATCTCTAACAAGTCTATTTGACCTCTGTCCTTGAACCACTAATGCAAGAAACTATCAAAGTTCTCCACCTCTAGCATAAAATGATTCCTGACCTTTCCGTTGGAGATCTTCACCAAAATGTCCTTAGGTGTCTACAATCACTATGCTCTCAACACAAGTTTTAGAAGCAAATCAACCACCTTGGACCAAATATCATCGATCTTGTGACAATCCTTCTCCCCAGATCAAATGCAAAGGAGAGAAAAATTGTGATTGCAGAACAAAGAAGTCCCAACGCCGCATAAAATTCAGAATCAAGAAATTCAAATATGACAAACCTACTCAAAAAAGATTTAAAATGAAATGGTTTTGCAAAAAGGCTTCAAAAAATAGAACAAATAACTGTTTGGTATGCAAAAAGCCCAGTCATTTTGCTAGACAATGCCTCGCTCATCACAAAAGGCATCAAAAATGATACAATAGGTGAACCAAATCCTTCCCTTTGGTGACACAAATGACATTGAATCATTGTTGTCAGAACAGATGCACAAAGCGCTGATGCTCTACTAGCTCTCCCATACTTAGAATTAGAGTCTTCTTTTGATCTCACTGATTCGTCAAGGACAATAGTTTCATATACAAATTCCTTAATTTATTTGATCTATTCTATCAAGATCCCTACAGATACCCCTCAATTGAAGCTCTTACTCTATCTTAATAAATATTCCAACCCATTTCTGTTGTTGGTTTATTTGACACTGGTGTAGCTTCTTTAATCCTAAACCCTAAGCTTCTCCCTGAAAAATATTGGAAACCCTATCAGGCTAAATTTTATGCTGCCAATGGCAAACATTTTACCATTGCCAAAATCAGTAAGCTTGTTTTTCTCCACTTTTTCCCTGGCCTTTGTATCAAGCATAAACTTCTTAATTCTTCCCTTCTAGGAAGAGACCTTATCATTGGATACAACATTATCAAACTCTTATGGGAAAAACGAGCCAGAACAAAACCCCAGGGTATTGAATTCGAAGAATATTCTTTACCATTCTCTGGTCCTTCCCCATAGATAAACACTATTCAAATCATTACTGATATTCGTTAGTTGCTCATAAAAAATTGCTGTGCCAATTCTCATGATGAATTCTCATAGAAATGTAACTCCCCCCTATGGAAAAACCTAGAATTTTTCATTCGTCTTCCCTTTAAGCTCAGTGAAGATAAGAATCTTACCAAAGCCTCTCATGTTGGCCTAAGCCCTGATCATCAACAATTTGCAGTAGCTGAAATTGCTGAATTGAAATAGCAACACCTTATTGAACCCACAAATTCCCCGTGGGCATGTGCAGCTTTCTATGTCAACAAAAGGAGTGAGCAAAAACGTAAGAAACTCAAACTGGTTATCAAGTACCAGCCCTGAATCACTTCCTCCAAGACTACAAATTTCCCCTTTCACAAAAGCCTATCCTTTTTTCCAAACTAAAGAATGCAAAAATACAAAAACATTTTCCAAGTTTAATTTCAAAGCCAGTTTTTGGCAACTTGGCATCCATCCTAATGACCATTTCAAAACTACATTTGGTATTCTTGGTCACCATTATCAATAGAAAGTCATGCCTTTTAGTTTAAAGATAGTCCCTTCCTTGTTTCAGCAAGCCATGGCAAAAATCTTTAAGCCCATTTCTCCTCATCCTCTCATCTATATTGATGATGTTCTACTTTTCTTAGATTTTGAAAAGTCACATGGCCACTTACTTCATCAGTACTACGAACTATGCCTCCGATATGGCATAATGCTTTCAGAAAACAAGATGACCATAGCAGTCCCTAGAATTGATTTTCTTGGCCTAGAAATTGAAAATTGTGCCTACCAGCTTCAAGCACACATTGCAACTTCGTTGCTCTCCTTTCCTGAAGAAAACCTCAACAAGCTCTAAGTCCAACAGTTCCTTGGTATTCTAAACTATGCTACCGATTTTATTCAAAATCTCACAAAAATTATCAAACTGCTCCAACTAATGCTCAGAAAAGACACTCATCCTTGGTCCCTTGAACAAACTGCAACAATCAATGCATTGCATATTCTTGTTGACAATTTGGTGCAACAATGAATGCTTTGCATTAATTGTAACAACTAAAACTCTTGTCGACAAGTTAGCAATTAATCTCTATCAACTACTCCTTATTATTTTCAAAGTTATAATAAATGTTTTGTCAAGATTAGTTGTCTTTACCCATGTCTAGGTTGTAGTTTTTTCCCTATATATATCTCTCTTGAGAACTGAATGCACTCAGATTTGGTTGATGAATAAAAGTTACAATTTTCACTTTACTTCTTCTTTCTCATCTAAACAAGCCTTTGTTTAGTGGTGAAAACCTTGAATTTTATTATTCATCCTTGAGTGTGGTGGTTCAAATCTCCAGATTTTGCTTGTGGTGAGTAATCTTATCAAGGAAAAACTGGTTGTACACTTTCCACTATTTTCTATTCTACTCCATTTCTGTTTTGAAGTGATACCTAGATTTGATTTGTATCAGTGATAGACTGGGTTATATGGTGAAGAACCAGTTCAGAGTTGGAGGCTAATGAAAAGGCTCATGCAGAAAAGATTTGTTCCTGAGTATTACAAATAGGAGCTGTGCATCCGAATGCAAAGTATCCGACAATGGGGAATGTCCGTGGAGGATTATGTTAAAGAATTTGAAATACTCATGATGAGGATTGAACTTTAGGAACCTCAAGAGCAAACTATAGCACGATTTCTTGATGGGTTGAATAAAGAAATTGCAGATACGGTAGAATTACAACTATATGTGTTCTTGGAGGATGTGATCAAACTTGTTATCAAAATGGAAAGGCAACACAAAAGGGGTAATAGCAAGTAAGTTATATCTTGTTTGATAAGTAGTAAACCGCCAAATACTACTTCTCAAACCCAAAAATCTGTTTTCAATTAGAATAAACCACATAAGGAGATTAAAAAATCTAATAAGCTGCAGGAGCAAATGTCTAAAGAGAAGGAAAGGTTAGAGATTTTCAACAATCAAAGAGGAGCCAAGATATTAAATGCTTCAAATGTCTTAGCTACGGTCACATCACCTCTGATTGTCCAAATAGAAGGGTGATGACAATTTACGACTCGCAGGAAATAGAAAGCGAGGAGGATGCAAAGGCAAATCTTGAATTGTCAAACGAAGTTAGAAGAGGAGCAATGCGAGAACATTTTTCATACATAATGCACAATCAATAGTAAAGTACGTGGAATGATTATTGAATTTAACCACTACAAATCATCCTCATCCCTACAAACTTCAGTGGTTGAATGACCAAGGAGAGGTACATGTTACAAAACAAGTTTGTGTTTCATTTTCAATTGAAAAATCATACAAAGATGAGATGCTATGTGATGTGGTTCTTATGAGTGCAAGCCATTTATTATTGGGGAGATTGTGCCAGTATGACAAAACAGCTTGATGGGTACAAGAATACATACTCCTTTTTCAAAGATAGAAAGAGTATTGTCTTAGCTCCATTAAGTCCTCAACAAGTACTAGAAGATCATGTAGCCTAGGTTAAGAAAGAAAGTCTAATCACAACAAGGAGAGGTGGAAAGAGTTTTGTTGGATTATAACTTAGTTCTAATCTTAATGGTGAAAGAAGTGATTAAAGTGGTACATTCTCTCCTTTTCCAAATTATTGCATTAATGAAAGAATTTGCTTATATATTCTCAAAAGAATTACCAGAAGGGCTACCTCCATTAAGGGGAATTGAGCATCAAATTGACCTCATTCCAAGGACAGTATTACTGAACTGTCTAGCATATAGATTAATCCTGAAGAGGCCAAAGAGTTGTAGAGACAAGTGAAAGAATTGTTGGAAAAAGGGTATGTACGTGAATCCATGAATCCATGTTTAGTTCCAGCTTTATTGGTACCAAAAAAGGATGACACTATGAGAATGTGTGTGGATGGTCGAGCAATTAATAAGATAACGGTGAAGTGTTGTTATCCATTCCTCGACTAGATGACATACTAGATGAGTTACATGGCTCCAAAATATTTTCAAAAGTTGATTTAAAGAGTGGTTATCATCAAATCAGAATGAAAGAAGGAGATGAGTGGAAAACTGCATTCAAGACCAAATATGGCCTCTATTAATAGATGGTGATGCCATTTGGGTTGTCCAATGCCCCAAGCACTTTCATGCGATTAATGAATCATGTGCTTCGTAACTTCATTGGCCAATTTGTTGTTATTTATTTTAATGATATTTTGGTCTATAGCCGGAACTTTGATGAACATATAAATCATCTTAGAAAGGTGTTTGAAGTTTTGAGACAAGAGAATCTATTTGGCAACCTTAAAAAGTGCCAATTTTGTCAAGACTGAGTTGTCTTTCTTGGTTATGTCATGTCTCAACATGGCATTGAAGTTAATGAAAAAAAGATCAAAGCAATTAAGGAGTGGCATGTCCCTCCTACTATTACTGAAGTAAAGAGCTTCCATAGATTGGCATCATTTTATAGGAGATTTGTGAAGAATTTCAACACTCTTCTTGCCCTTATAACAGAGTGTATGAAGAAATGAGTTGAATTCAAGTGAAATGTAGATGCACAACGAAGTTTTGAGCTAATTAAGGAAGGTTATGTTTTGCCCTATACTAGCATTGCTTGATTTCTTTGAAACTTTTGAAATTGAATGTGATGCATTTGGAGTTGGGATTGGAGCTGCTCTTATTCAAGAAAAGCGTCCCATAGCTTACTTTAGTGAGAAATTAAGTGGTTCGACTCTTAACTAATCAACTTATGACAAGGAGTTCTACACATTGATTCGAGCTCTTCAGACTTGGCAGCATTACCTACTTCCCAAAGAATTTGTTATTCACACTGATCATGAATCCTTGAAGTACTTGAAGGGGCAAAACAAATTAAATCAAAGACATGCAAAATGGGTGGAGTTTCAGGAAACTTTTCCATCCATTGTCAAGTACAAGAAAGGGAACGTGAACATTGTAGCTGATGCATTATCTAGAAAGTATGCTTTGATTTTCTTGATAAATTGCAAATTACTAGGATTCGAGATGATTAAGAATCAATATGTGAAAAAATCCATACTTTGCTCCAATTTCTCAGTCTTTTGAACAAAGAGCTGTTAACGATTTTATTTAGCATGAAAGATACTAGTTGTTGGTAAGAGAAGCTCATGAAGGAGGATTAGCTAGTCATTTTGGAGAGGCAAAAGCTATGGAAATGGTGAAAGACCACTTTTATTGGCAAAGATGAACTAGGATGTGCATAAAGTTTTGAATAGTGTGCTACTTACAAGAGGGCGAAAAGCAAGGAAGCTCCTCATAGTTATATATATGCCATTACCAATTCCTGATCAGCCTTAGGTTGATGTTAGCATGGATTTCATACTTGGACTACCAAGAACTCAAAGAGGCAAAGATTTTGTCCTGGTGCTTATAGATAGGTTTTCAAAAATGGCTCACTTTATCCCTTGTCATAAATCTGATGATGCTTCACTCGTAGTTGATTTATTTTTCAAAGAAGTTGTTAGAATGCATGGAATTCCAAAAAGCATTGTTTCAGATCGAAACTCCAAGTTTTTGAGCTACTTATGGAAAACTTAGTGGAAAAAGCTAGGAACAAAGCTACTCTTCAGCACAGCATGTCACCCCCAAACTAATGGACAGACTAAAGCGGTAAATACAACTCTTTCCTCTTTACATCAAGCTATAATCAACAAATATTTGAAGATTTAGGATGATTGTCTTGCTCTAACGGAGTTTGCTTATAATCAAAGTGTTCATAACTCAACTAAAACACTCTCCTTTTGAAGTGGTTTATGGTTTCAATCCTATCACTTCACTCAATCTTATTCCACTTCCAACTAAAAATAGAGTGTGCTTGGATGGGAAAAAAAGAGTTGAGCAGGTCAAAATGTTGCATGAACAAGTTAAGCAAATAATTGAAAAGAAGAATGCAACTTATGAGAAAACAACAAACAAAGGAAGGAAGAATGTGAATTTTGAACAGGGAGATCTTGTATGGGTTCATCTTCGAAAAGAAAGATTTCCAAGCAAAAGGAAGAACAAATTGAGAGATCTATCACCATACTTAGAAGACCATGATGGCTTGGATATGAGGACAAATCCTTTACAACTTGGGGAAAATGATGTGAATCATGGAGCACAAGATGAATCGTCCAATGTTATTATTGGACCAATCACTCGTTCAAAAGCAAAACAACTCCAAGAATCTTAAACCTTGCTAGTTTGCATTGAATCAATGGGGTTAGAAACACCAAGAGAAGAATATGAGTCACTTGGTTTAAATACTACAAAGGAGGTAAACTAATGCTATGGATTAATTACAACAATTAATGCTTTTGTTGACTAGTTGATGTAGTAATTAATAAATTGCATGCTCTTGTTGACAAATTGGTGATGTAATTAATGCTGCATTAATTATAGCAATTAATGCCCTTGTTGACTAGGTGATGCAGCAATGCATTGAATACTCTTATTGACAATTTGGTACAACAATTAATGCTTTGCATTACTTGCAACAACTAAAACTCTTATCCACAAGCTAATAATTAATGCTCTATCAACCACTCCTTGTTATTTTCAAAGTTGTAATAAATGTTTTGTCAAGCTTAGTTGTCTTTACCTATGTCTAGGTTGTAGTTTTTTTCCTATATATATCCCTCTTGAGAATTGAATGTACTCAAATTTGGTTGATGAATAAAAGTTGCAATTTGCACTTTATTTCTTTCTTTCTCATCCTGAATCTTATCATTCATCTTTGAGTGTGGTGATTCAAACCTCCATATTTTGCTTGTGGTGAGTAATCTTATCAAGTAAAAACTAGTTGTACACTTTCCACCATTTTCTATTCTACTCCATTTCTGTTTTGAAGCAATACCTATTTTGATTTTGTATCAATTGGGGTGCAGTCCTTCTTGAGAAAAAAGATGAACAAACTCGAATATGTGCATACAAAAGTGGAAAGTTTACAGATGCAGAACTTCACTATCACTCCACTTTTAAAGAAATCATAGCTATCAAAAGAGCTATTGAGAAATTCCAATTCCATTAAAATTAGACATCAATTCATTGTTCAGTCTGACATGAAAGCATTCCCACAAATGATAAACTTCAAGCCCAAACAGATACCTCACCCGCAATTGCTTAGGCTACAAGAATGGTTCTCTCAATTCTTTTTCAAAGTTGAACACATTCCAGGCAAACAGAACATGCTTGCAGATCTCCTTTCTCGACCCAAACCAACCTATCCTATAAAAATCCCTGTTCTTGCTATGGTCCAACCTGTCAAAGTTTATCCTCCTGACGGGTCTCACATTTGTTCTCAATCCAAAAATATCACCTATTCCCAAAGAAAAGAACTTCTTCGACAAAAGCTTTTCTTGTATCAGCCTCAAGTTCTCTAGAACAATGGTCCCTATCTTTATGGTCTTCTAGTCCATCCCGAATTTTTGTTCTACACTCTTTTGGAATGGATCCCAACAAAATTGGTTTCTCCAAAGCTCTATTTTTTCTTGTATTACCTTTTAGAAATGTTTTCATATGGAATAACTTTTCCTATCCAAAACCTCTTGACATGGATAAAACCCCTCTTCCTTCTAATCATCCATTTTCCTTGTTTTCATCCCAATCTTACTCAGAATCCCAATGGATAGAAGTCATTGAGTCAATTATCCCCACAAAAAAGTTTTTACAAAATCCTTTTTTTTATTGCAATTGTGTTTTCAAGAACTTATTTCTCCTCTTGTGGTGACAATCATCAAATGCATAATTGTCATATTTACTCTGTTTTACTTTAGAATTTATCACAGGAATGGGAGACTCATCGTCATGAATTTTGTGAATTTCAAGGAAAATTCTCAGAGATTAATGCTATCTTTCCCAAGCAGATTTGGCCATCCATTGAAGACGATGCTCTATGGGAACAATATCCCTAAAGTATATTGCTCAGATTACCCATGACCCCTAAGTATGGGAAGAAAATAGAAAGAATAGAAAAGACTCCAACATGTCATCCTCCAGTCGTAATCCTCCAAGTTCCAACCTCACTGCTAATATGCATGCTTGTCCCATTCATCCTCCTGCCATCAATGATCCTTTTGCTGAATTCTATGAATATGGTGCATGTCCAACTGATTACATCCATCAACCCGACCCGTGGTGGAAATAAATGGGTTACCCCTATGACTCGTATGATCCAGATCGCCCTACCAACGAATGCAACTTTCCATCAGATGACTTAGATTAGCATTTTGTCTCGTCAATGAAAGTAGGATTGTTGCTACCTTGACAAATCCATCCCGTGAAACCTACTGTGTTTGTCATCTTGTTGTAATAATCCAAAAGAGAATTTATTTTCTTTTTGAAAGTTAGTTGGTGTTCTATTCTTATTTCGGTTTGTTTGCTTATGTAAGTGGATATCATGAGTCTATTATGCTTTTCTAAAGGCTATTGAGTATTTATCTATTTCCCTCCTCTTTCTTCTATAAAAGGAGGCTTTGTATCAGTCTGGAAGCCAAGCTTTGGCCTACCTAGATAGTAAACTCATGTGTTTTCTCTCAATTATGTCTTTCTGAGTTCTTCTTCAAATAGCTTGAAAGTTCTAAGGTAGGGATGAGATAGAGCCTCGACCAATAACAATGTTGTATGCTCTGCAGTTGCCTCTTCTAAAGGATCCTCTATATCAGAAGCTTAAGTTGTGAACCTTTGGCATTCCAGACATGGGTGAAAGGGTTGGGGTAGTAAACTTGTCTAGACAAGTCAAAGTTCGTGCCAGAGAAAGGCAATGAAAAGATGAGTTAAGGCTATGACAATGGTAGAGGAAGCACTATTCTAAGAGGTGAATGAGTCCTCGTAAAGGCACCCCTCCCTTCACTTGGTATTAAAGCCATGAATCGAAAGGTTGTAAAGGTTCCTGTTGAGCTCCTTGATCTCTATTGTCTTAGGTTTAAACCAGTAACCAAGACTATTATCATTGACTTCTGGTATAATGAAACTTGTACCCGTTATGGGGTTGTAGATTTGTGGATTGTTTCCAGGTCGTTGTCGCATCTTGCAATAAGGCTCAGTTGATTCTCTACCTGAAAAACAAAAAGCTACTTGATTTTGTCTATGAAAACAAGTCTTGGATCCCAGCACCTCCCAGATTGTCTCGGTCAGAGTCTCTTAGCTCCTCTTCTTCCTCTCTCCGTCGTCTTTCTTCCTCAAAAATTGATTCTCTTTATGAAGTCAACTACCTTTCGAAAGACCATCCAATCCCAGTTTTTGAACTTCCTATTATAAATCCTTACACAACTTTTCCTAAGCCTCGCAGTTCTATTGTCAAATCTGTAAAAACTCTTATTTCCCAAAAAAATCAATAGTAAAGGAGTATGTCCAGGCTACTTGATACGAAATCAAATTTGGATATTGCTTCAAAACAGAAATGGAGTAGAATAAAAAAATGGTGGACAGTGTACAACTAATTTTTGCTTGATAAGATTACTCACCACAAGCAAAATATAGAGGTTCGAATTGCCATCCTCAAGGATGAATGATAAGATTCAGGATTTTCACAACTAAATAAAGGGCTTGTTTAGATGAGAAAGAAAGAACTAAAGTGCAAATTGTAACTTTTATTCATCAACCAAATTTGAGTACATTTAGTTCTAAAGCGGGATATATATAGGGAAAAACTACAACATAGACACGGGTGAAGACAACAAAGCATTTATTACAACTTTGAAAGTAACAAGGAGCGATGGATAGAGCATTAATTGCTAGCTTGTGGACAAGAGTTTTAGTTGTTGCAATTAATGCAAAGCATTAATTGTTACACCAAATTGTTAACAAGAATATGCAATGCATTGTTGCATCAACAAGGGCATTAATTGCTATAATTAATGCATAGCACTAACTACACCACTAATTTGTCAACAAGAGCATGCAATTCATTAATTATTGCATCAACTAGTTAATAAGAGCATTAACTACACCACCATTTGTCAACAAAAGCATGCAATTTATGAATTGCTCGATCAACTAGTGAACAAGAGTATTAATTGTTGTAATTAATACATAGCATTAATTACACCTCCTTTGTAGTATTTAAACTAGGTGGCTTATATTCTTTTCTTGGTATTTCAAACCCCATTGATTCAATACAAACTAGCAAGGTTTGAGATTCTTGGATTTGTTTTACTCTTGAATGAGTGATTGGTCCAATAATAACATTAGACGGTTCATCTTGTGCTGTAAAAGATTTGTCCTCATATCCAAGCTGTCATGGTCTTTTAAGTATGGTGATAGATCTCTCACATTAAAAGTGGCAGAAATATTAAAATCACCTGGCAATTCAATCTTGTAAGCATTATCATTTACCTTTTCAAGTACTTTGAATGGTCCATCAGCATGAGGCATCAATTTGTTCTTCTTTTTGCTTGGAAATCATTCCTTTCAAAGATGAATCCAAACAAGATCTCCCTGTTCAAAATTCACCTTCTTTCTTCCTTTGTTTGGTCTTTTCTCATAAGTTGCATTCTTCTTCTCAATTATTTGCTTAACTTGTTCATGTAACGTTTTGACCTACTCAGCTTTTTTCTTCCCATCCAAGCACACTATTTTTGATTGGAAGTGGAATAAGATCAAGTGGAGTGATAGGATTGAAACCGTAAACTACTTCGAAAGGAGAGTGTTTAGTTGAGCTATGAACACTTTGATTATAAGCAAACGCAACTAGAGCAAGACAATCATCTCAATTCTTCAAATTTTTGTTGATTACAGCTCGAAGTAAAGAGGAAAGAGTTCTATTTACCACTTCAGTTTGTCCATCAGTTTGGGGGTGACAAGCAATGCTAAATACTAGCTTTGTTTCTAGCTTTTTCCATAAAGTTTTTCAAAAGTAGCTCACAAACTTGGAGTCCCGATTTGAAACAATGCTCTTTGGAATTCAATACATTCTAACAACTTTTTTGTAGAATAAATCAACTACAAGTGAAGCATCATCAAATTTATGGCAAGGGATAAAGTGAGCCATTTTTGAAAACCTGTCTATAGCCACCAGGATAGAATCTTTGCCTCTTTGAGTTCTTGGTTGTCCAAGCACAAAATCCATGCTAACATCAAACTAAGGCTAGTCGGGAACTGGTAATGGCGTATATAAAGCATGGGGAGCTTCCTTGCTTTTTCTCTCTCTTGCAAGTAGCATCATGGTTCATCTTCAATCAGTAGAAGTGCTCTTTTACCATTTTCATAGTTTTTTTCTCCCCAAAATGACCAACTAATCCTCTTCCGTGAGCTTCTCTTACCAATAATTCTCTGATCAAACCTATTAGAATGCATAACATGTTTGCTTTAAACGAATATCTTTTAAGTTCCCCCACCATAGATTTGCATAATCTATGAATTCAAGAGCAACTAACTTGCACTTATGGTCTTCAATGTACTCATAGCATTCGAATACCTTTTCTACCCATTGCACCCATTCTAAGTACTCTTCTGGAGAACTAGTACTTTTGAATGCAGGAATCCTCAATTTGATGTTGTTTCCATGATTAGTTTGCTGCCTCTGTATAGGTTGTTCATCCATGGCACATTCATGATCAGATTCACTTATATTATGATCTACTTCTTCATGAACAGCCCTTCTGGCTATTCGTTGAACAGGTTGTGGATTTTGTTGTAGAGTCAGCCCATTGATTACTTGTGTCAAATGAGCAAGTTGTTCCATCATCTTATTTTGTTGACGTTGGATGGACATGATTTGAGCTTGCTCTAGTGTCATTCCCCTAAGAACAGAAGGATTGCTCTCTTCTGACATGATTGACTCAAGAAATTCTCTCAACCTCATGTGTATCACTCAAGCTCTTGTGTTTCACTCAACTCAAACAAAGAAGAACACCACCTAACCTGATTGCTCTGATACTAATATGATACGAAATCAAATCTAGGTATTGCTTCAAGACAGAAATGGAGTAGAATAGAAAATGGTGGAAAGTGTACAACCAGTTTTTACTTGATAAGATTACTCACTACAAGCAAAATCTGGAGGTTTGGATCGCCACACTCAAGGATGAATAATAAGATTCAAGGTTTTTACCACTAAACAAAGGGCTTATTTAGATGAGAAAGAAATAAGTAAAGTGAAAGTTGTAACTTTTATTCATCAACTAAATCTGAGTACATTTAGTTCTTAAAGAGGATATATATAGGAAAAAACTACAACCTAGACATGAGTAAAGACAACTAAGTATGACAAAGCATTTATTACAACTTTGAAAATGATGAGGAGTAGTTGATAGAGCATTAATTGCTAGCTTGTGGACAAGAGTTTTAGTTTTTGCAATTAATGTAGAGAGCATTAATTGTTGCACCAAATTGTCAACAAGAGCATACGATACATTAATTGTTGCATCACCTAGTCAACAAAGGTATCAGTTGTTGTAATTAATATGCATTAATTACACTACCAACTTGTCAACAAAAGCATGTAATTCATTAATAGTTGCATCAACTATTCAATAAGGGCATTAACTACACCACCAACTTATTAACAAGGGTATGCAATTCATTAATAGCTGCATCAACTAGTCAATAAGAGTATTGATGCAATAATTACACCTTCTTTGTAGTATTTAAACCAGGTGGCTCATACCCTATTGATTCAAAGGAAACCAGCAAGGTTTGTGGTTCTTGGAGTTGTTTTGCTTTTGAACGAGTGATTGGTCTAACAATAACATTGGATGGATCCTCTTGTGCTCCATGATTCACATCAGTCACTGGCAAGATCTTGAACACCCATATTTTGTGTGTCACATGCATTGGCAAGAAACTCATATTTTTGTCCATATTTAATCTAGATTGCAGATGTCACTTTTGCATCTTAGACCCTATTTGCTGAACTAGCTAAATAGCCCAGTGAAAACTTTTTCCTTCCTACACCTGTTCTCCCCACATATGCTCTCCTTGGTTTTCTTTGACATAATTTGATGATGATGATGATGATGATGCCCCTCTTATCAGGCCTTCCAAACATAGAAAATGGAGATTTGATGCCTTTTTTCTCCAAATATGCAGAAGGTGATTCTTCTTATGCTCCTTTTGGTAAACCTTTAGGCAAGTTTGATTTTATCGTCCACTACTCAAGCTCTTCAAAAGAGTATACCCCACTCCCTCCCTCTGGATGGGATGATGATGACATGTCCAGTTCTTCCTCAGCTAATTCCAACCCTTCTCAGTCTTGCCAATCTTTTCAAAATAAGAAGTACTTGCAGAAATGGAAGAAAAAATGTAGCTCTCAAGTCACTTTTCCCAAATATGAAACCACAGCCCATGATTTTCCAAAACACAAAGAAAAAGAAATCTTAAAAGAGATTAGCCAAAAATTAGAAAATTTAAGTAGATCACAAAATAAAATAATTATGTTAAATAGAAAAGAAGATTCTAGTGAGAATGAGAGTAGTGATTTAGAACAATTTATAAATAAATTAAAGAGTACAAATACTCATAATAAATATCCCCATAAAAAGAATAATTATCCAAGACCACCCAAACCAAATTTACAATTTGAAGAAAATCATATGATTGTTAGTAATACTTATTTCAGAAGAGAAATAATAGAATGTAATGTATATATGGGTTATTAGAAAGTCAAATATTTCATATTTGTTCTAATATGATGACTTTTGCAACAGCTTAACTATTAATGATGAAGCTTTAATTGCTAAGACTATTTATTATGGATTTTTAGTATGTTTATTTCATTGGTGGAATAATTTGCAAGAATCAAAAAAGATATAGAATACTTAATTCTACTAAAATAAAACAAGATTTTGAAGGAACTAGTTAGCCTTCTATAAGATCAGACACAATGAATACTTTAGTATATACTATAATAAAATATTTTTATAGGAGAACCACATATATATGTGGAAAGAGTTTCAAAACAATTGTCTAATCATACTTGTCCTACTGATATAAAATCAAATTTGGGTATTGTTTCAAAATAGAAATAGACTAGAATAGAATATTGTGGAAAGTGTTCAATCAGTTTTTACTTAATAAACTCACTCACTACAAACAAAATCTAGAGGTTTGAATCGCCACACTTCATGAGTGATAAGATTTAGGATTTCCACCACTAAACAAAATGTTTGTTTAGATGAGAAAAAAATAAGTAAAGTACGAATTGCAACTTTCATTCATCAACCAAATCTGAGTACATTTAATTCTCAAGAGGGATATATATAGAGAAAAACTACAACCTAAACATAGGCAAAGACAACTAAGAATAACAAAGCATTTATATAACTTTGAAAATAATAAGGAGTAATTGATAGAGCATTAGTTGCTATCTAGTGGACAAGAGTTTAATTGTTGCAATTAATATAGAGCATTCATTGTTGTACCAACTTGTCAACAAGAGCATGCAATATATTAATTGTTGCATCAATTAGTCAATAAGGGTATATTGTTGGAATTAATGCAGAGCATTAATTGTTGCACAAACTTGTCAACAAGAGCATGCAATACATTAATTGTTACATCAACTAGTTAATAAAGGTATTAATTGTTGTAATTAATACATAACATTAACTACACTACCAACTTGCGATGCGAGTCTTACATTGATTGGGCAAAAAGGTCTTAGGTGTTATATATGCGGGTTGGCAAACCTCCCCTTACAAGCTAGCTTTTGAGGTAGCTCATAAGGAAAGGGTTGCTAACCCATATATATAACACCCAAGACCTCCTTGCCCAATCGATGCGAGACTCGCATTGAGTTGTCAACAAGAGCATGTAATATATTAATTGCTACATCAACTAGTCAACAAGAGCATTAATTGTTGTAATTAATGTGCATTAATTACGCCTCCTTTGTAGTCTTTAAACTAGGTGGCTCATATTCTTCCCTTATTGTTTCTAACCTCATTGATTCAATGCAAACTAATAAGGTTTGAGATTCCTGGAGTTATTTGCTATTCAACGAGTGATTGGTCCAATAATAACATTGAATGGTTTATATTGTGCTCCATGATTCACATTATTTTTTCCAAGTTGCAAAGGATTTGTTCTCAAATCCAAGCCTTCATGGTCTTCTAAGTATCGTGATAGATCTCTCACATTAAAAATGACTGAAATATTAAAATTACCTAGCAATTCAATCTTGTAAGTATTATCATTTATCTTTTCAAGCACTTTGAACGGTCCATCAGCACGAGGCATCATTTTGTTCTTTTTTGTGCTTGGAAATCTTTCCTTTTGAAAGTGAACCCATACAAGATCTCCTTGCTCAAAATTCACCGTCTTCCTTCCTTTGTTTGTTGTTTCATAAGCCCCATTCTTTTTTTCAATTATTTACTTAACTTGTTCAGGTAATGCCTTGACCTGTTCAGCTCTTTTCTTCCCATCTAAGCACATTTTATTTTTGGTAGGAAATGGAATAAGATCAAGTGGAGTGATAGGATTGAAATCATGAACCACTTCAAAAAGAGAGTGTTTAGTTGAATTATGAACACTTCGATTATAAGCAAACTCCGCTAGACTAAGACAATTATCCCAATTCTTCAAATTTTTGTTGACTACTGTTGGAAGTAAAGAGGAAAGAGTTTTATTTACCATTTCAATGTGTCCATTAGTTTGGGGGTGACAAGCTATGCTAAAAAGTAGCTTTGTTCCTAAATTTTTCCACAAAGTTTCCCAAAAGTAACTCAAAAACTTGGAGTCCTAATCTGAAATAATACTCTTTGGAATAACAACTTTTTTGAAAAATAAATCAGCTTCAAGTGAAGCATCATCAAATTTATGACAAGGGATAAAGTGAGCTTTTTTTGAAAACTTGTCTACAACTACCAAGATAGAATCTTTGCCTCTTTGAGTTCTTGGTAGTCCAAGTATGAAATCCATCCTAACATCAACCTAAGGTTGGTTAGGAATTGGTAATGGCATATATAAACCATGGGGAGCTTCCTTGCTTTTTGCCCTTTTGCAAGTAGCGCACTGTTTAATAACTTTATGCACATCTTGGTTCATCTTCCGCCAGTGCTCTTTCACCATTCCATAGTTTTTGCCTCTCCAAAATGACCGGCTAATCCTCTTCCGTGAGATTCTCTTACCAACAGCTCTCTAATCGAGCCAGTTTGAATACATAACTTGTTTGCTTTAAACAAGTATCCTTCATGTTGAATAAAATCATTAATTGTACTTTGTTCACAAGGCAGATAAATTGGAGTAAAGTAGTGATCTTCCACATATTGGTTCTTAATCATTTTAAATCCTAGTTACTTGCAATTCATCAAGGAAATCAAAGCATACCTCCAAGACAATGCATCAGCTACATTGTTCACATTTCCCTCTTGTACTTGACGATGTATATAGAGAAGTTTCCAAAAACTCCACCCATTTTGCATGTCTTCAATTTAGTTTGCTTTGTCCCTTCAGGTACTTCAAGGATACATGATAGTGTGAATAACAATTTTTTTGGAAAGTAGGTAATGTTTCCAAGTCTGAAGAGCTTGAATCAGTGTGTAGAACTCCTTACCATAAGTTGAGTAGTCAAAAGCTGAATCACTTAATTTCTCACTAAAGTAAGCTATGGGACACTTTTCTTGAATAAGAACAGCTCCAATCCCAACTCCCAATGCATCACATTCAATTTCAAAAGTTTTAGAGAAATCAAGCAAGGCCAATATAGTGGAATAACATAGCCTCCCTTAATTAGCTCAAAACTTCATTGTGCATCTGCATTCCACCTGAATTCAGCTCTTTTTTACATACACTTTGTTATAGGGCAAGAAGAGTGCTAAAGTTCTTCACAAATCTCCTATAAAAGGATGTCAATCTATGGAAGCTCCTCACTTCAATAATAGCAGTAGGGATAAGCCACTGCTTAATTGCTTTCATCACCAACTTCAATGTCATGTTGAGACATGACATAACCAAGAAAGACAAGTTAGTCTTGACAAAATTGACACTTTTTTAGGTTGCCAAATAGCTTCTTTTGCCTCAAGACTTCAAACACTTTTCTAAGATGATTTATATGTTCATCAAAGTTCTTACTGTAAACCAAAATGTTATCAAAATAAACAACAACAAATTGGCCGATGAACTTACAAAGCACATGATTCATTCATCACATAAAAATGCTAAGTGCATTGCCAAATGGCATCACTATCCATTCATACAGGCCATGTTGTCTTGAATGTAGTTTTCCACTCCTTCACAGAATCCCAGGCTCACAGCTTCGATCTTGCTCGCAAAGCCACCTTCTCTTCTCTTCTCGCAGCTACCATGATGCATAATAGTTTGGACTCCTGCATCTACAACCGCCATCTCCCCCAAGAAGATGTCACAAGAGTAGATCCTTCCCAAAGACAGCGTTTCCCAAACCTGGTATGCACAAGATTGTATTTTCCTATGAGTTTAATGAGTTTAATCATAAATTTATTTAATTACGAGAGTAAGCAAAATATGTAGGCTCTGCTTCTTAGTCTAATCTACAGCAGTAGTAGTAACAGAGCCCTCTACAATTTCTCTATTTTCTCTATGTTGCACACACCAAGAGCCCTCTACAATTTTGATTTGTTTTGTAGCCAATTTAATAATCTTTATTTTCCAAGTTGCAATTAGTCATGATGTGAAATCATTTCTGTGCTTGTGTTACACGAATTGGTCTGCACTTGGTCTTGGTAATGAAATTGTGTTCGGCCACATATTGTTTGGTTTATTAACATTGACATTCAAATCTTGTTGTCATATATTATTCAATTGGATTTTGCGGGTACTATTAGAGTATTTTCAAAATATTCAAATGCCTAGGCTTAGGAAGAAAAAACCATGTGAGGTTCTATAACTTGGCTGCTCATCTGAGGTTGCAAACTCATTTACACAAAACAATCGACTGGGATGCTTTCTCATATTTAAACTTTACACTGAGAATGATATATTCAATACTACCTGAATTAGGTCCATTGCAGTAAGCCTCGTCTGATGGCAAGATGAAACAAATATTATAACTGGTTTTGTAGGTGAATGGGTATAGATGGCAGCATACGTGGGTTTGTTCATGCTAGCCATTCGTGGGCAGTAAAACTTCCCTAGGTATCCTTACATAAATTGGTAAATTCCATTACAATAGTTCAGTTGATTGACAATAAATAAGAGTTCCGCTGAAGGAACAAGTTTAAATGAACAAAAGCAAGAAAGATTTCTCCCCCCAACCAAAAAAAAAGAATCATACATAAAGATATGCATTCCCAGCATGTTTGACGCTACAACCAAGAAAGATGCAAAAACTACAGTAGAAGCAGACCACTTCCTTATCAGTTCAATAATTTGACATTTGTTCAGTAAACAACATATTTTCTCCAATATCTCCGATACTTTTGATCACCAATGGTCAGACAGGAAACATATTTGCCTACTCTGACAATCTTATTGCCTCATGTTTCTCCCCATAAAAGTTCATCAAGAAGAAGAACCAAAGTTTAAAATATAAATATAGTCACATCACAATTTCCCTCACAATTATCTCGGTCAACAGAGAATTGAAAATAATCTCCAAAATAAAAATTGTCAAAGAGCCTAAAAATGCCTTCAGTACGGAATGAATCAAATATTTGATGAATGGGCATGATTATAAACTTTTAATGCACACGCATGAATGACTTGCACAAGCATATTAACCAAACAATCCTTGTATATCATTGGTTATTTTTCTTTTCTGAGTACATTGGATTGGGTTTGAAGTTAAACATGTTTGCATCGGCTAGTTTTCTTTGAATTAGCGTATGATTTTGATCACATGCAACAATTATTTTCAAACAATACAGTTTGTTGGTACCCTTGAACTTTGTCCTCACAGCTTTGACATGCTTCCATTTGAAACTACATTAAGTATTTCCCAGTTTGGATTATGTGGTGATAGTGTATTAATAGATCTAGTAAAATGACCAACAAAACACAATACGTTGAAAAATTAAAATACAGTTCTTAAATAATTTGCAGAGCAGTGTATGTTAGTAAAGCAACCAATGCAATATTTTCTCCTTTTTTGGATATTTTTAAATGTCCAATATTTAGGTAAAATTATACCAACATTTTTATAAAAATAATAAATTACAAACCGTGGTTTCAAACTGAACCAAACTGTGAACTGTGGTTTAGTTTAGTTTGGTTCTTGAGGGTTCATGGTTTAGTTTGGTTTCTAAAAATTACAAACCGTGAGGTATGGTTTGGTCTGGAGTTAAGCTTCAAACCGAACCATAAACACCCCTAGGTGGCACTCTTGCTTTGAAATGCCATAACTCCCTGTACGAGAGGAGTCACGCGCGCCGTAAGATATCGACAGAAAGCTCTTTCTAGGCCGAATGGCATTGCACTTGGGGAACCTAGTTGGGGATGACAGTTTTGCCCAAAATCCACCGACTCGGCCTCTGATGTGCCTATTTCGGGGTTCTCGCCCTGGTCTCGAGCCCACGCCATTCGTTCTGGGAGTCCAAGCACTAGGGCGCACGTGTTGCCTCGAGCCTGAGCGCCCCAACCCTAATTTTCGGGGTCTTGGCAGACCTCTAGCGTTCGATAGGACTAGGCAGGCGTAGCACGGCTTTGGAACGGCCTTGCATCGGGCCTCCTTTTCTCTCCTGCCTGCTTCAATTGCACCAGTCAATCAATTTGGCTTACCGCGCTGGTCAACCACAGGATAGAACCTAAGCGCTCGTCCGTGATCGATTGCGTGGCGGCACGCTGTCCCAAAAGTGAAAGGGCTTGCTTAGTAGTGCTAGTGCAAACAACTCAGCACAGAAGTGCTTGATCCCTTTGGTGGCCCAAATGCCGAGCGCGCACGGGCAAGGAAGGAACTAGGATGGGTCTGTGAGGAGGGATGTGAGGAGGACTCCTACTTTGAGCTGCCATAACTCCTTGTCTGAGAAGAGTTACCTACGCCATAAGATATCAATAGAAAGCTCTTTTCTGGCCAGCCGGGGTCGCAACTAGGGAACCCAGTTGGGGGTGCCAGTTTTGCCCAAAATTCACTGACTCGACCTCCGACGTGCTCATTTCGGGTTTCTCGCCCTGGTCTTGAGCCCACGCCATTCATTCTTGTAGTTTGAGCACTAAGGCGCGCCTGTTGCCTTAGGCTTGAGCGCCCCAACCCTAATGTCTGGGGTCTTGGCAGACCTCTGGCATTCGATGGGACTAGGTGGGCGCAGCACGGTTCTAGAACAGCCTTGCGTCAGACCTCCTCTTTTTTCCTGCCTGCTTCGATCGCACCAGCCAATCAATCCGGCTCACCGCGCCAATCGGCTATGGGATAGAACCTAAGTGTTTGTCTGTGGTCAATTGCATGGTGGCACGCCATCCCGAAAGTGAAGAGGCAAAGCATGCTGGCGCAAACGCAGACACGCCAAATCCCCTCAGCAGCTAGGATGCTGAGCGTGCTTGGGATTGGTCTACAAGGAGCTACACAAGGTGGCACTCCTCTGTTGAACTGTCATAACTCCCTATTCGAGAGGAGTTACATACATTGTAAGATATCAATGGAAACCTCTTTTCGGGCCGGCCGGCGTCTCAATTAGGGAACCTGGTTAGGGGTGCCAGTTTTGCCCAAAATCCACTGACTCGGCCTCTAACAAGCTTGTTTCGAGGTTTTCTCCCTAGTCTCGAGCTCGCCCCATTTGTTTTGGGAGTTCGAGAACCGGGGAGCGTGTGTCGCCGAAGGCCCGAGCGCCGGGGCGCCAACATTCGAGTCTCGACAGAGCCTTATCATTTGAGGGGACTGGGAGGGCACAGCATGGGTCTGGAATGGCCTCACGTCAGACCTCCTCTTCTCTCTTACCTACTTCGATCGTACTGGTCGATCAATTCGGCCCACCGTATTGGCCGACCATGGGATTGGCCCGAAGCGATCATCTGTAACTGATTACATGCCAATGTTGGTGCCATTAGCCTGGCGCGGACGTGCTAGAGACCCTTGGTGACCCTAACACCAAGTGCACTTGGGCGAGGGCGGCACTGGGATAGGTCCACGAGGAGCCACGCAAGCTGGCATTGCTACTTTGAACTGCCATAACTCCTTGTCTGAGAGGAGTTACGCGTGCTATAAGATATTAACAAAAAGCTCTTTCTAGGCAGGCCGACGTCGCAACTTGTGAACCTAGTTGGGGGTGCCAGTTTTGCCCAAATCCATTGACTCAGCCTCTGGCAGGCCTGTTTCAGGGTTCTCTCCCTGGTATCGAGGCTGCCCCATTCTTTCTAGGAGTTTGAGCACTGGGGCGCAAGTGTTGCCTCGAGCCCGAGCGCCCCAACCTAATTGTCTAGGTCTAGACAGAGGTCTGGCACTCGACGAGACTAGCCATGCACAGCACAGGTCTAGAACTGCCTCGCGTCGCACCTTGACTTCTTTCCTGCCTGATTTCATTGCACCAGCTGATCAATCTGGCCCACAGCGTTGGTCAGTCATGGTACTAGCCCGAAGCATTAGTCTGTGGCTGATTGCGTGGTGGCATTCCGTCCTGAAAGTGAAGGGGCTCACTTCCTAGTGCTAATGCGATCAGCCCAGCATAGACGCGCCACATCCCCTCGATAGCTAGGATGCCGAGCGTGCCCGGCTATGGAGGCACCAAGACGTGTCTGTGAGGACCTATGCGAGAGGCAGCACTCCTACTTTTTACTGCAATAACTCCTAGTTCGAGTGGAGTTATGAGCAACATAAGATATCGATGAAAAGCTCTTTCCAGGCCGGTCAACGTCGCAACTAGGGAACCTGGTTGGGGTAGCCAGTTTTGCCCAAAATCCATCAAGTTGCCCACAAATGGGCCCGTTTTGGGGTTTTCTACCTAGTATCAATCCCGCCCCATTCATTTTGGGAGTCTTAGCAATGGGCTGCGTGTGTCACCTTGGGCCCGAGTGCCCCAACTGCAATGTTTGGGTCTTGGCAGAGCTCAGGTGTTCAACGGGACCAAGCAGGCGTGGTATAGTTCAGGAATGGACTCGTGTCGCACCTCCTCTTCTCTACTGCCAACTTCGATCGGACTAGCTGATTAATCTGGCCCATTGCACTGGCCGGCCATGAGACTGGTGTGAAGCGTTCGTTTGCGATTGATTACGCAGCAGCACGTTGTCCTGAAAGTGAAGGGCTTGCTTGCCAGCGCTAGTATGATCAACTTGGCGTGGACGCGCCAAAGCCCCTCGGTGGCCTAGATGCCAAACCTGCCTGGGTGAAGGCAGCACGAGGATGGATTTGCGAGGAGCTACGCGAGGCGGCACCCTTGCTTTGAACGGCCATAACTCCCTATCTGAGAGGGGTTATGCCCGTTGAAAGATATCAGTGGAAAGCTCTTTCTGGGCCGGCCGGTGTTGCCAGTTTTGCCCAAAATCCATCGACTCACCCTCTAACGAGCCCGTTTCGAGGTTCTCTCCCTGGTCTTGAGCCCACCCCATTTGTTCTGAGATTCTGACCACTAGGGCGCGCGTGTCGTGTCGGGCCTGAGCGCCCTAGCCCTAACATCCGAGTCTTGACTAAGCTTTGGCATTTGACAAGACCAAGAGGGCACATCACGATTCTGGAACGGCCTCGCACTGCACTTCCTCTTCTGTCCTGCCTACTTTGATCGCACTAGTCGATCAATCCATCCCACTACGCCAGTCAGCCGTAAGACAAGCCCTAAGCGTTCGTCCATGGCCGATTTGTGGCGACCCACCATCCCAAAAGTGAAGGGGCTTGCTTGCCAGTGTTGATGAGATCAACCTAGCCTGGACGCACCTGATTCCATCAGTGGCCTAGATGTCGAGTGCACACGAGCAATGAAAGCACCAAGGTGGGTCCGTGAGGAGGGACACGAGGCAGCACTCTTGCTTTGAACTGCCAAAACTCCCTGTCCAGGATGAGTTATGCACGTTGTAAGCTATCAATGGAAAGCTCCTTTCAGGCCAACCGACGTCACAATTGGGGAACCTGGTGGGGGTGCCAGTTTTCCCCAAAATCCATTGACTTGGCCTTTGATGGGCCCATTTTGAGGTTCTCTCCCTCGTCTTGTGCCCGCCCAATTCGTTCTACAAGTTCGATCAGTTGGGCGCATGTGTCGCCACATGCCTAAGCAGACCAACCCCAATGTCTGGGTCTTGGTAGAGCTCTAGCATTCGACGAGCCAGTTGGGTGCAGCACGGTTCTAGAATGGCCTTGCATCACACCTCCATTTTTCTACTGCCAACTTCAATCGCACCAGCCGATCAATCCAGCGCAAAAAGCCAGCTGGCCATGAGTTTGGCTTGAAGCATTCATCCGTGACCAATTGCATGGTAGGACGCCGTCCCTAAAGTGAAGGGGCTCACTTGCTAGTATGGTGCAATCCGCCCAGTGCAAACGTGCCAAATCCCCTAAGTGGCCCAAATGCTAAGCTCGCGCAGGCAAGGGAGGCACAAGGATGGTGGGTCCACGATTCGTAACGCGAGGCGACACTCCTGCTTTGACCTGCCATAACTTCTTGTTCGAGAGGAGTTACGCACGCCGTAAGATATCAATGGTAAGCTCATTCCAGGGCGGCCAATGCTACAACTAGGGAACCTAGTTTGGGGGCTAGTTTTGCAAAAAATCCACTGACTCGGCCACCATAGGCCCATTTCGGGTTTCTCCCTAGTCTCGAGCCCGCCCTATTCGTTCTGGGATTTCGAGCACCAGGGCACGCATGTCACTGCAGTCCCAAGTGCCATGGCCCCAACATCCAGTTCTTGGCAGAACTCTAGCGTTCGACTAGACAAGGAGGGCGGGGCACAAGTCTAGAATGGCCTTGCGTCGCCCCTCCTCTTCTCTCCAACCTGCTTCGATCGCATCGGTCGATCAATCTGGCCTACCGCATTGGTCGGCCCTAGAACAGGCCCAAAGCATTCATTCGCACCTGATTACGTGGCGGCACACCACCCTGAAACTGAAGGGCTCGCTTGCTAGTGCTGGTGTGATCGGCCCAATGCGGACGTGCTAGAAGCCCCCGGTGGCCCAAATGCCAAGCGCGCACAGGCGAGGGAGGCATTGGGATGGATCCGCAAGGGGTGACATGATGCAACACTCCAACTTTCAACTGCCATAACTCCTTGTGCTAGAGGAGTTACACGCGCTGTAAGATATCGACGAAAAGCTCTTTCTGAGCTGACTGGCGTCGGAACTGGGAACCTAGTTTGGGGTGCCAGTTTTGCCCAAAATCCACTGGCCTGGCTTTCGATGGGCCTGTTTTAGGGTTCTGTCCCTCGTCTCAAGCCCGCCCCATTCGTTTTGGGAGTTTGACCACCGGGGTGCACGTGTCCCATTGGGCTTGAGCGCACCAACCCCAATGCCTTGGCATGGTGGGCGTAGTACTGTTCTAGAACGGCATTGCATCGTACCTCCTATTCTCTCCTGCCTACTTCGATCGTGCCGGCCAGTCAATCCAGCCCACCACACTGGTCAACCATGGGATTGGACTGAAGCATTCGACTGCGACCGGTTGCATGGCAGCATGCTTACCTGAGAGTGAAGGGGCTCGCTTGCCAGTATTGGTGCAATCGACCTGGCGTGGATGCGCCAGATCCCCTTAGTGGCCTAGATGCCGAGCTCGCGCAAGCAAGGGAGGCACCGAGATGGGTCCAAGAGGAGCGATGCGATGTGACACTCTTGCTTTGAATTGCCATAACTCCCTGTCTAAGAGGAGTTACGCACGCCGTAAGATATTGACGGAAAGCTCTTTCCAGGCTAGCCGGCGTCACAACAAGGGAACCCAGTTAGGGGTGCCAGTTTTGCCCAAAATCCACTGACTCGACGTCTTACGGGCCCGTTTTGGGATCTCTCCCTAGTCCCGAACCCATGCCATTCATTCTGGGAGTCCAACCATTCGGGTGCGCACGTCGCCCCGGGCCCGAGTGCCATGGCCCCAACATTTGGGTCTAGGCAGAGCTCTAGCGTTCGATGGGTGTAGGAGGGCACTGTACGGGTCTGGAATGTCCTCATCTCGAACCTCCTCCTCTCTTTAGCCTAGTTTGATTGCACCGACTGATCAATTCAGCCTACCGCGTTGGTTGGCCATGGGACAAGCCCTAAGCATTCGTCCATGGCCAATTGCGTGGTGGCACACCATCCCGAAAATGAAAGGGCTCGCTTGCTAGTGCTAATGCGATTAGCCTAGCGTGGACGCGCCAGATCCCCTCGGTAGCACAGATGCCGAATGTGCATAGGCGAGAGAGGCAACGAGATGGGCCCACGAAGAGAGACGCGATGCGGCACTCCTGCTTTAAATTGGCATAACTACCTACCCGAGAGGAGTTACGCGCACTGTAAGATATCGATGGAAAGCTCTTTCTTGGCTGACCATCGTTGCAGCTAGGGAACCCGGTTGGGGGTGCCGGTTTTGTCCAAAATCCACTTACTCGTCCTTCGACGAGCTCATTTCGGGGTTCTCTCCCTAGTCTCGGGCCCATGTCGTTCGTCCACGACCGATTACATGGCGACACGCCATCCTAAGAGTGAAAGGGCTCGCTTGCTAATGCTGGTGCCATCAGCCTGACGTGGACATGCAGATCCCCTCGGCGAGCCAAATGCTGAGTGTGCACAGGGGAGGGAGGTGACCGGATGGGTCCGCCAGGAGTGACGCGATGCGGCACTCTTGCTTTGAACTGTCATAACTCCCTGTTTGAGGGGAGTTACGCACGCCGTAAAATATTGACAGAAAGCTCTTTCCGAGCTGGCTGGAATTGCAATTAGGGAACTCGATTGGGGGTGCCAGTTTTGCCCAAAATCCACTAACCCTACCTCCGATGGGCCTATTTCGGGGTTCTATCCTTCGTCTTGAGCCTGCCCAATTCGTTTTGGGAGTCTAACCACTAAGACGCACGTGTCCCTTTGGGCTTGAGTGCACCAACCCCAATGCTTGGGTCTTGGCAGGGCTTCGGCGTTCAACGGGCAAGGTGGGCGCAACACGGTTCTAGAACGGCCTTGCGTCGCACCTCCTCTACTCTCTTGCTAGGTTCGATCATACTAGCAAGTCAATCCAGCCCACCGCACTGCTCGGCCATGGGATTAGACTAAAGCATTTGACCACAACCGTTGCATGGTGGCACGCTGTCTCGAGAGTGAAAGGGCACGCTTGCTAGTACTGATGCAATCAGCCTAGCTTGGTTGCGCTAGATCCACTCGAGAATAGATGCCAAGCTCGCGTGGAAAAGGGAGGCACCAGGATGGGTTTGCGAGGGGCGACGCGATATAGCACTCTTGCTTTGAATTGCCATAACTCCTTGTCCAAGAGGAGTTACGCACGCTATAAGATATCGACGGAAAGCTCCTTCCGGGCTGGCCGGCGTCACAACTGGGAACTCAGTTGGCGATGCTAGGTTTGCCCAAAATCCATTGACCCATCCTCTGACGGGCCCATTTTGGGGTTCTCTCCCTTATGTCAAGCTGCCCCATTTGTTTTGGGAGTCCGACCACCGAGGTGCATGTGTCCCCTCAAGCTTGAGGGCACGAACCCCAATGCGTTGGTGTTGGCAAAGCTCTGTCATTCAATTGGCAAGGCGGCCGCGGCACAGTTCTAGAACGGCCTTGTGTCGCACCTCCTCTTCTCTATTACCAACTTCAATTGCACTAGTAGGTCAATCCTGCCCACCGCGCTGGTTGGCCATGGGACTAGATTGAAGCATTCGTCTGCAACCGGTTACATGGCGACATGCCGACTCGAGAGTGAATGGGCTTTCTAGCCAGTAGTGGTGCAATTAGCATGGCGTGGACACGCCAGATCCCTCAGCAACCCAGATGCCGAGCTCGCACGGGCGAGGGAGGCACTGGGATGGGTCCTTGAGGAGCGACACAATGCGGCCTTCCTATTTTAAATTGCCATAACCCCCTGTCCGAGACGAGTTACACGCGCCGTAAGATATTGACAGAAAGCTCTTCCTGGGCTAGCCGGTGTTGCAACTGGGGAACTTGATTGGGGTTGCTAGTTTTGCCCAAAATCCACAGACTTAGCCTCTGACGGGGCCTATTTCAGGGTTCTCTCCCTAGTTTCGAGCCCATGCCATTCATCCTTGGAGTTCGAGCACTAGGGCGCACGTGTCACCTCAGGCCCGAGTGCCATGGCCCCAACATCTGGGTCCTGGAAGAGCTCTAGAATTCGACGGGAGCAGGAGTGCGTTGCACGGGTCTGGAACTACCTCGTCTCAAACCTCCTCCTCTCTCCAGCCTACTTCGATTACACTGGTCGATCAATTCAACCAACCGCATTAGTCGGCCACGGGTAGGCCCTAATCATTCGTCTACGGTTGATTGCATGTCGGTACACTGTTCGGAATGTGAAGGGGCTCACTTGCTAGTGCTAGTGCGATCAGCCCAGTGCGGACGTGCCAGATCCCCTCGGCAGCCTAGATGCCATCGAGTACGTGCGGGGGAGGGAGGGATCAGGATCGGTCTATGAGCTACGACGTGATGCGGCACTCCTACTTTGAATTTCCATAACTCCCTATCCGACAAGAGTTATGCGCGCTATAAAATATTGACAGAAAGCTCTTTCTAGGCCATTCGGCATTGCAACTAGGGAACCCGGTTGGCGGTGCTAGTTTTGCCCAAAATCCACCGACCTAGCCACCGACAGGCCTGTTTCGGGGTTTTCCCTCTCGTCTCGAGCCTACCCTATTTGTTTAGGGAGTCCAACCACCGAGGTGCGTGTGTCCACTCGAGCTTGAGTGCACCAATCCCAATGCCTGGGTCTTGGCAGGGCTTCGGTGTTCGACGGGCAAGGTGGGCATAATACGGCTCTAGAACAACCACGTCACACCTCCTCTTCTATCCTGCCTGCCTTGATCACAGCGGCCAATCAATCCAGCCCATCGCACCGGTCAGCCATGGGATTGGGTAGAAGCATTCAGCCACGATCGGTTGCATGGCGGCACGCTGTCCCGAGAGTGAAGGGACCTACTTGCCAGTGCTGGTGCAATTAGCCCAGTGCAAAAGCGCCAAATCCCCTCCGTAGACTAGATGCCAAGCTCGCACGGAAGAGGGAGGCACCAGGATGGGTCAGCGAGGAGCGACGCGATGCGGCACTCCTGCTTTGAATTGCCATAACTCCCTATTCAAGAATAGTTACGCGTGCCGTAAGATATTGACGGAAAGCACTTTTCGGGCCGATTGGTGTCGCAATTCGGGAACCCAGTTAGGTGTGCTAGTATTGCCCAAAATCCATCGACCCGGCCTCTGACGGGCCAATTTCGAGGTTCTCTCCCTTGTCTCGAGCCCGCCCTATTCGTTCTAGGAGTTCAACCATCGGGGTGCGCATCTCCCCTCGGGCTTGAGCACATCAACCCCAATGTTTGGGTCTTGGCAGAGCTCTGGCATTCAACGAGCAAGGCGAGTGCAACACGGTTCTTGAGCAGCCGTGCGTCGCACCTCCTCTCCTCTCCTGCTTGCTTCGATCGCACTGGCCAATCAATCTAGCCCACTGTGCCGGTCGGCCATGGGATTGGACCGAAGCGTTCAACCACGGCCGGTTCCATGGCAGCACATCATCCCGTAGTGAAGGGGCTCGCTTACCAATGCTGGTGTAATCAGCCCGACGCGGACGCGCCAGATCCCCTGGCAAACTAGATGCCAAGCTCGCGCGAAGAGGGAGGCACTGGATGGGTCTATGAGGAGTGACTTGATGCGGCACTTCTACTTTGAATTGCCATAACTCCCTGTTCAAAGGGAGTTACGCGCGTCGTAAGATATCGATAGAAAGCCCTTTTCGGGCTGGTTGGCGTCGCAACTGGGGAACCTAGTTGGGGGTGCCAATTTTGCCCAAAATCCACCCATCCGGCCTCCGACCGGCCTATTTTGGGGTTCTCTCCCTTGTCTCGAGCTTGACCCATCCGTTCTGAGAGTCTGACCACCGCGTTGCGCATCTCCCCTTGGGCTTGAGGGCACCAACCCCAATGTTTGGGTCTTGGCAGAGATCTAGGGTTCAACGAGTAAGGCAGGCGCAGTACAGTTCTGGAACAGCCTTGCGTCGCACCTCCTCTTCTCTCTTGCCTGCTTCGATTGCACCAGTTGATTAATCCTACCCATCGCGCTGGTCGGCCAAAGGACTAGACCGAAGCATTCATCCCCAACCGATTGCATGGCAGCACACCATCCCGAGAGTGAAAGGGCTCGTTTGCCAGTACTGGTGCAATCAGCCCAGC
The DNA here is from genome assembly GCA_911865555.2 of Thlaspi arvense. NCBI lineage: Eukaryota > Viridiplantae > Streptophyta > Magnoliopsida > Brassicales > Brassicaceae > Thlaspi > Thlaspi arvense. Next base: position 80,944 of record CAJVSB020000073.1, read on the forward strand.
ACGGACGTGCCAGATCCCTTGACAGGGCCGGATGCCAAGCTTGTGCGGGCGAGGGAGGCACCGTGATGGGTCCGCGAGGAGCGACACGATGCGGCACTCTTGATTTGAACTACCATAACTCCTAGTCTAAGAGGAATTATGCGCGTCGTAAGATACTGATGGAAATCTCTTTTTGGGCCTGCCGGCATTAGAACTGGGAACCCAGTTGGGGGTGCTAGTTTTGCCCAAAATCCATTGACCTGGCCTTCGATGGGCCCATTTCGAGGTTTTCTCCCACGTCTCGAGCCTGCCCCATTCATTCTAGGAGTTCGACCACCGGGGTACGCATGTCCCCTTAAGCTTGAGTGCACCAACCCTAATGCCTGGGTCTTGGCATGGCTTCGTCGTTCAACGGGTAGGGCAGGTGCAGCACGGCTCTAGAACGGCCTTGCGTCGCACCTCCTCTTCTTTCCGCCTACGTCAATCGCATCGGCCGCTCAATCCAGCCCACTGCACTAGTCGGCCATGGGATTGGACCAAAGCATTCAACCGCGACCAGTTCCAAGACAGCACGCCCTCCCGAGAGTTAAGGGGCTCGCTTTCCAATGCCATTGCAATCAACCCGGTGTAGATGCACTAGATCCCCTCGGCGACCTAATGACAAGCTCGCGCGGGCGAAGGGGGTATCAGGATGGGTCTGTGAGGAACGACGCGATGCGGCACTCTTGCTTTGAACTGCCATAGCTCCCTGTCCGAGAGGAGTTAAGTGCGCCGTAAGATAGTGACGAAAATCTCAATCCGGGCCGGCCAACATCGCAACTAGTGACCTGGTTGGGTGTGCCAATTTTGCCTAAAATCCATCGACCTGGCCTCCGGAGGGCCATTACGGGGTTCTCTCCCTAGTCTCGAGCCCACGCAATTCGTTCTGGGAGTCCAAGCACCAGTGCACACATGTTGCCTTGGGCCTGAGTGCCATGGCCCCAGCATCCGGGTCCTAGCAGAGATCTGTCAATCGACGGGAGTAGGAGGGTGCTACATGGCCCTAAAACAGCCTCGTCTCGAACCTCCTCTTCTCTCCAACCTGCTTCGATCGCCCCGGCGATCAATTTAGCCTGTCGTGCTGGTTGGCCACAGGACAGGCCCTAAGCATTCATCCATGGTCGATTGCGTGCCAGCACACTGTCCTAAAAGTGAAGGGGCTCGCTTGCTCGTGCTAGTGATCCGCTAGGAATAGACGCGCCAGATCCTTTCGACGGCCTAGATGCCGAGTGCGGCGTGGGCGAGGGAGGCAATGGGATGGGTTTACGAGGAGCGACACGATGCAGCACTCCTACTTTGAACTACCATAATTCCCTGTCCAAGAGGAGTTAAGTGTGCCGTAAGATATTGACAAAAAGTTATTTCTAGGCCAGTCGGCGTCACAACTAGGAAACCTAGTTAGGGGTGCTAGTTTTAACTAAAATCCATCGACCCGGCCTCCTACAGGCTCCTTTTGGTGTTCTCACCCTCGTCTCGAGCCTACCCCATTCGTACTTGGGAGTTCGACCACGGGGTGCGTGTGTCCCACGGGCTTGAGCACACCAACCCCAAGGCCAAGGTCTTGGCAAAGCTCTGGAGTTCGACAGGCAAGGCGGGCGTAGTACAGTTCTGGAACAGCCTTGCGTTGCACCTCCTCTTCTCTCCTGCCTGCTTCAATCGCACTGGCAAGTCAATCCAACCCACACACTGGTTGGCCATAGGTCTGGACTGAAGCATTTGTCCGCGACCGGTTGCATGGTGACATGCCGTCCCGATAGTGAAGGGGTTCACTTGCTTGTGATGGTGTAATCAGCCTAGCGTGGACGTGCCAGATCTCCTTGGCAGCTCGGATGCCAAGCTCGTGTGGGCGAGGGAGGCACTGGGATGGGTCCGCAAGGAGTGACGTGATGCGGCACTCTTGCTTTGAATTGCCATAACTCCCTGTCCGAGAGGAGTTAAGCGCACCGTAAGATATTGACGGAAATCTTTGTCCGGGCCAATCGGCGTTGCAACTGGGAACCCGATTGGGGGTGCCAGTTTTGCCCAAAATCCACCGACCAAGCCTCCGATGGGCCCATTTTGGGGTTCTAGCCCTCGTCTCAAGCCTGCCCCATTCGTTTTGGGAGTCCGACCACAAGGGTGCGCATGTCCCCTCGGGCTTGAGTGCACCAACCCTAATGCCTGGTCTTGGCAAGGCACCGGCGTTCGATGGGCAAGGAGGGCATAGCACGGTTCTGGAATGGCCTTGCGTCGCACCTCCTCTTCTCCTCTGCATGCTTCGATCGCACCAGCTGATCAATCCAGCCCATCGCGCTGGTCGGCCATGGGATTGCATCGAAGCATTCGACTGCAACTAGTTGCATGGTGGCACACCATCCTAAGAGTGAAGGAGCTCGCTTGCTAATGTTGGTGCAATCAGCCTAGCATGGACGCACCAGATCCCCTCGTCGGCCTAGATGCCAAGCTCACGTGGGCGAGGGGGGCCCAGGATGGGTTTGTGACAAGCAACGCGATGCGGCGCTCCTGCTTTGAATTGCCTTAACTCCTTGTCTGAGAAGAGTTACGCGCGTCGTAAGATATCGATGGAAAGCTCTTTCTAGGCGGTCGGTATCGCAACTGCGAAACCCGATTGGGGGTGCTAGTTTTGCCCAAAATCCACTGACTCGGCCTCTAACCTGCCCATTTATGGGTTCTCTCACTAGTCTCAAGCCCACGCCATTCGTTCTAGGAGTCCAAGCACTAGGGCGCACGTGTCGCCTCGAGCTCGAGTGCCATGGCCCTAGTATCTGGGTCCTGGCAGAGCTTTGGCATTCGATAAGAGCAGGAGGGCGCTGCACGAGTCTAGAACGGCCTCATCTCGAACCTTCTCTTCTTTCCAGCCTACTTCAATCACACCGGCTGATCAATTCAACCCACCACGTTGGTCGGCCACAGGACAGGACCTCAACGTTCATCCTCGGCCGATTGCGTGGCGGCACACCGTCCTGAAAGTGAAGGGGCTTGCTTGCCTGTGCTAGTGTGATCAGCCAGCACGGACGCACCAAATCCCCTTGGCGGGCTAGATGCCAAGTGCACACGTGCGAGGAAGGCAACAGGATGGGTCTATGAGGAGCGACGTGATACGACACTCCTGCTTAGAATTGCCATAACTCCTTGTCAGAGAAGAGTTAACCGTGCCATAAGATATTGATGAAAGCTCTTTTCAGGCCAGCCGGCGTCGCAACTAGGGAACTCGTTTGGGTGTGCCAGTTTTGCCCAAAATCCATCAACTCGACCTCCGACAGGCCCATTTCAGTGTTCTTTCCCTCGTCTTGAGCCTGTCCCATTCGTTCTGGGAGTCCAACCACTAGGGTATGCATGTCCCCTCTGGCTTGAGCGCACCAACCCCATTTCCTGGGCTTGGTAAAGCTCTGGCGTTAGACGGGCAAGCAGGTGCAACACGGTTTTGGAATGGCCTTCATCGCACCTCCTCTTCTCTCTTGCCCGCTTCGATCGCAATAGCTAGTCAATTTAGCCCACTGTGCTAGTCGGCCATGGGACCGGACTAAAGCATTCGTCTGCCACCGGTTGCATGGCAGCACGCTGACCGAGAGTGAAGGGGCTCGCTTGCTAGTGCTGGTGAAATCAGCCTGGCGCAGATGTGCCAGATCCCTTCGGCAGCCTAGATGCCAAGCTGGCACAGGCAAGGGAGGCACTGGGATGGGTTTGCGAGAAGTTATGCGATGCGGCATTTTGGCTTTGAATTGACATAGTAGTAGGGACTAGCCACTCCTTAATTGCTTTGATCTTCTCCTCATAAACTTCAATGCCATGTTGAGACACGACATAACTAAGAAAGACAACTCGGTTTTGATAGAATTGGCACTTTTTGAAGTTGCCAATAGCTTCTCTTACCTCAAGACTTCAAACACCTTTCTAAGATGATTTATATGTTCATCAAAGTTCCTGCTATAAACCAAAATGTCATCAAAATAAACAACAACAAATTTGACCAATGAACTTACGAAGCACATGATTCATTAATCGCATGACGGTGCTTGGTGCATTGGACAACACAAATGGCATCACTATCCATTCATAAAGCCCATGTTTGGTCTTGGATGCAGTTTCCACCCATCTCCTTCTTTCATTCCGATCTGATGGTAACCACTCTTTAAATCAACTTTTGAAAATACTTTGGAGACATATAACTCATCTAGCATGTCATCTAGTTGAGGAATGGGATAATGATACTTCACCGTTATCTTGTTAATTGCTCGACTATCCACACACATTCTCATAATGCCATCCTTTTTTGGTACCAATAAAGCTGGAACTGAACATAGACTCATGGATTCACGTACATACCCTTTTCCAGCAATTCTTTCACTTGTCTCTACAACTCTTTGGCCTCTTCGGGATTACATCTACATGCTGGATGGTTCGGTAATGCCACCCTCGGAATGAGGTTAATTTGATGCTCAATTCACCTCAATGGAGGTAGCCCTTCGAGTAATTTTTCTAGGAATACATCAACAAATTCTTTCATTAATGCAGTAATTTGTGAAGGGAGAGAATGTATCACCTCTTTAACCACTTCTGTCACCATTAAGATTAGAACTAAGTTGTAATCCAACAAAACTCTTTCCACCTCTTTCCTTGTTGCGATTAGACTTTCTTTCTTAATCTGGGCTGCTTGATGTTTCAGCACTTGTTGAGGACTTAGTGAAGCTAAGACAATACTGTTTCCATCTTTGAATGGGTATGTGTTCTTCTACCCATCATGCAAAGCCCTTCTATCATACTGCCATGGTCGCCTCAATAACAAATGGCTTGCACTCATAGGAACCACATCACACAGCACCTCATCTTTGTATGATTTTCCAATTGAAAATAGAGCACAAACTTGTTTTGTAATACGTACCTCTCCTTGGTCATTCAATCACTAAAATTTGTAGGGATGAGGATAATTTTGTAGTGGTTAGATTGAACTTTTCCACCAGGGTTGTAGAAAGCAATATTAGTGCAACTCTTACTATCAATGATTACTCCACATACTTTACTATTGATTGTGCACCGTGTATGAAAAATGTTATCGTGCTACACCTCTTCTAACTTCATTTGACAATTTAAGATTCGCCTAATCACAAGGCAATCACCTTCATCAGCATACTCCACATGCCTTTAACTTCTAGTTCTTCTTCCTCTGCATCTTCGTTGCTTTCTATCTCCTGTGATTCACGAATTGTCATCACCCTCCTATTTGGACAATCAGAGACAATGTGATTGTAGCCAAGACATTTGAAGCATTTAATATCTCGGCTCCTCTTTGATTGCTGAAAATCTCTAACCTTTTCTGATGCAGAAATCCCAAGCTATGAATCTTGAAACCTCCAAATCAAGTGATCAAGAATCCTAATTCCCTTAATCAAAATCCAGATTTGAATTCTAACTCAATGAAAAGAAGAATTTCATGAACTTAGAATACCTTCTTGATAGAATTGAATTAAAGCCACGAGGTTTACACTAAATATCTCAAGATATTGTAGAACCCTAGATGGCTGAATCCTCTCTAGAGAGAAATCACACAATTGTTCTTGAAGAATGAAAACCTAGCTACCTCTCCTACATGACATAGAGGGCTTTTATATGCTCTCCAAATAAAATGAAACCCTAATCTAAATAAATAAGGAAATAAGGCCTTCATTAAACAAGCCCAATGCCCACTTTTAAAATAGCCCAATAGACTTAATTAACAAGGCCCAAATTAACATAATTTAATAAGCCCACACCCATATGGTACACTTAAAAACATAATTGGGCCTTATTAATAATATAATTTTGGGCCTAAGTTGTCTCTTGACAAGCCTCCAAGTTCTCTACACATGGCCCAAGTATATTGACCAGCCTTGGATTCTCATTTGATGCTTCTCCTTCGGTCCATGTGTCTTTCTCAAATTCTCGATCCAACATTCCATGTATTGCCACCTTGAGCTTTTTGGATCTTGATCTTGTAATTGGTCTAGGTGGCAAATTAATCTCTTCCAATGCTCCATCCTCTTCTTGGATCATATCATTCCCTCCTTCCTCAAAAAGATTCATCCTCGAATCATTGTCACCTACATCAAAAGGGAATAGGTCAGAAACATTAAAAGTAAAAGACACATTATACTCACTTGGAAGGTCAGTGCGATATGCATTATCATTGATTTTCTCCAACACTTGAAAAGGCCCAATGCCTTTTGGATACAGTTTGGACTTCCTCTCAGTAGGAAATCTTTCTTTCCTTATATGCACCCACACCCAATCTCCTAGTTCAAATGTCACAAGTCTACGTCCCTTATTGGCTTGCGATGCATACTTCCTATTCTACTTCTCAACATGCTTCTTGGCTTGTTTGTGTATGGGCTTAACCATTCTGCCATTTTCTGCCCATCTATGTTAGTGATCTCATGTGAGGAAGAGGTATCAAATCCATAGGAGGTAATGGATTAAAACCATGCACAATCTTAAATGGTGAAAAACCTGTAGAAGAGTGCACATATCTATTGTATGCAAATTCAACAACGGAATGCAATCTTCCCATATCTTTAAATTCTTTTGCACAATAGTACGTAGTAGAGTTCCTAAAGTTCTATTCACAACCTCAGTTTGACCATCTATTTGTGGATGAAGTAGTAGAATATAACAATTTGGTTCCTAACTTAGTCCACAACACTTTCCAAAAATAACTTAAGAGCATCACATCCCTATCAGAAACAATAGTCCTAGGAATACCACATAATTACACAACCTCCCTAAAGAAGAGATCAGCTATATTTGTTGCATCATCAGTTTTATGGCAAGGAATAAAATGTGCCATCTTTGAAAATCTATCAACAACAACAAATATAGAGTCCCTACCCCTTTGTGTCCTAGGCAAACCCCAAATGAAATCCATGGATAAATCAACCAAGGTTCATTAGGTGTAGGTAAAGGAGTATATAATCCATGTGGCTGAACCTTAGATTTAGCTTGCTTGCATGAATGCATCGAATACATATTTGAATATCTTTACTCATATGAGGCCAAAAGAAACGTTCATGTAGTATGTCAAGTGTCTTAGTAATGCCAAAATGCCCCATCAATCCCCACTATGTGCTTCACGAATGAGTAGTTCTCTTAAAGAGCAAACAGGCACACATAATTTACTTTCCTTAAACAAAAAATCATCATGCCTGTAAAACTTATTAAAAGCAGCATGTTCACACACATCATACACATTAGCAAAATCAGCATTAGTTGCATACATTTCTTTTATATGCTCAAATCCCAACAATTTAGAATTGAGTGTAGAAAATAATGTATACCTGCGTGACAAGGCATCAGCCATTACATTCTCTTTGCCTTGCTTGTGTTGTATCATATAGGGAAAAGTCTCTATGAATTCCACCCACTTGGCATGTCTCTTATTCAGCTTTCCTTGCCCTTTCAAATATTTCAAGGACTCGTGATTGGTGTGAATCACAAATTCTTTGGGCCAAAGATAATGCCGCAAGTCTCAAGTGCTCTCACCAAAGCATACAGCTCTTTGTCATATGTTGAGTAGTTTAAGGCAGCCTCATTGAGCTTTTCACTGAAGCAGGCAATGGGTCTTTTGTCTTGCATCAAAACTGCACCTATACAAATACGAGAAGCATCACATTCGATTTCAAAGTTTTAGAAAAATCTAGTAAAAAAAGTAAAGGACCAGAACTTAGCTTATCTTTCAAGGTATTAAATGCAATTTCTTGTTCTTTTCTCCACTTAAATCCCACATCCTTCTTCGTGATCTCAGTTAAAGGAGCAGCAATAGTGCTGAAGTCTTTCACAAACCTTAGATAAAATCTAGATAGGCCATGAAAACTTCTCACTTCGGTGATTGTTGTTGGTGTAGGCCAATCTTTGATGGCTTTCACTTTCTCTTCATCAACTTCCACACCCCGGCACTAATAGCAATCCAAGAAACACAACTCTATCTATGTAGAAAGTGCACTTTTTTAAGTTAGCATACAGTTTTTCACTCTTCAAAACTTCAAGCACATTTCTCAAATGATTGATATGATCATGTAAGTTCTTACTATACACTAAAATGTTATCAAATAGACGACTACAAATTTGCCAATAAATGCACGCAATACATGATTCATGAGGTGCATAAAAGTGCTAAGTGCATTAGTTAATCCAAAAGATATGACTAACCACTCACACAAACCATGCTTTGTTTTAAAAGCTATTTTCCACTCGTCTCCCTCTTTCATGCAAATTTGATGGTAACCACTTTTCAAATCAATTTTAGAAAACACAGTAGAGCCATGTGGTAACCACTTTACTGTAATTTTGATGATTGCTCTACAATCAACGCACATGCGCCAACTCCCATCTTTCTTAGGAACAAGTAGCACAGGTACAGCATATGGATTAATGCTTTCTCTAATATGGCCCTTCTCCAACAATTCCTCTACTTGCCTTTGTAGTTATGTTGTCTCCTCGGGATGATTTGGAATAGTGGCTCCTAGCACAAAATCAATATGATGTTCGATGCCTCTAATGGGTGGCAAGCCTGTTGGCATCTCCTCGGAGAAGACATCGCAATACCCCTTGCAAAAGAGAAACAATAGAACTAGGCAAAATAGGGTTTAGGTTAGTCATATTTAGAAATGACTCCTTTTACATGAGCACAATGAGAGATTTCCGTTCATGAAAAACACTCCTACACTCTCTAATTTTTGCATATAAACTCACTCTTTTTTCTCTTCTCTTATCGGTCTCTTCAATTTTCTTTTCTTCACATTTTCTCTCATTTGGGCATTATTTTTCTTTTCCTTTTCGGCATTTTTTCTCTCATTTTTTTTATGCTCTACATTTGGATTGCCTTTGGTCCCTCTTTCTTCTTGGCATTCATTGATTCCTTCAATTTCATTTGATCCTCATAGACCTGGTTGGGTGTTAATGGTGCTAGTGTGATTTTTTGGCCTTTCATGACAAATGAATATCTATTTTGGTATCCATCATGCATCACTCTTCTATCATATTGCCAAGGCCTACCCAATAACAAATGACCTGCATGCATTGGAACTACATCACACAACACTTCATCAACATATTTACCAATGGAGAACGGCACCATAACCTGTTTGTTCACCTTGATCTCTCCACACTCATTTAACCATTGTAGCTTGTATGGTCTAGGATGTCTTAGCAATGCAGCCCCAATTTCTCAACCAAAGTAATGCTAGCCACATTTGTGCAACTACCCCATCTATGATTAAACTACACACCTTACCATTATTGTGGCATTTAGAATGAAAGATGTTTTCTCGTTGTGCTCTTTCCTCATCTTTGACTTGCAAACTGAGAGCACGCCTAACAACTAATGCATCTCCATTTATAGAATATTCCACATCACTACAATCCTTTAATAGTGGTGTGGAGTCATTATCACATTCACTTTCAGATTCTATGGTCCCATCTTCCCAAAAAACATGACCTTTTTATTTGGACATTGGGATGCAATATGTCCAACTCCTAACACCTGAAACATTTTGTATTTCTGTGCCTCTCAGATTGGGTATTAGAGTTACCTTTTCCTCCAAAGTTGTTGTTCTTGTCCTTAGATTTATCTTTGAAGTCATTGGTCTTATTTGCAACTATGTCTTCTTTTTTGGGCCAATTAGACTTCCATGAAGAAGGATCTAAACTCCCATGTGTTCCATACCTGATTGCTCTTTTTTGTTTAAGTTGCCTCTCTACTTTCATGGCCATACTCACCATATCCTCTATCTCAACATAATGTTGCAATTCCACCACATTAGCTATTTCCTTGTTCAACCCATTCAAAAATCGTGCCATGGTAGCCTCCCTATCCTCCTCAACATTGGCTCGAATCATGGTTATCTCCGTCTCCCTATAGTAAGAGCTTGGCACAAACTGCCTTCTCATGATGCCTTCATCTCTACCCAAGTATTTATGGGTCTCTCCATGTTGCAACTTCTATTCAATATGGTTGGTCCCACCAAACAAGTGCATAATCAGTAAACTCTACTGCTACAAGTTTTACCTTCTTTCTTCAGCATAGTTATGGCAAGCAAATACAAGCTCCACCTTCCTCTCCCATTCAATGCACAAATCAAGATCGTTCTTCCTTTGAAATGGTGGTATCTTCATTTTGATGCTTCCAATATTTCTATCTACTCCATCTCTGCCCCTATGATCCACCTATTGTTTTTTTTCTCGATCCTCCCTAACACCTCTAACTCTTCTCAAACTACTCATAGAGGCCATGTCATCATTATCCCATTCCTCCTCTTCGAACGCATCAAATTCTTCATTTTGAGATTCCAAAGACCGGTGATTTTGCCCCCTTGTATTTGGTACTTGCATGGGTTCAGGAAATTGATGATTCTGCCTTCTTGTATTTACCACTTGTGCAGATTGTCCCCTTTGCAATGCATTGATGTGATTCACGTACATACCCTTTTTCTAGCAATTCTTTCACTCGTCTCTGTAACTCTTTGGCTCTTCGGGATTACATCTACATGCTGGATGGTTCGATAATGCCACCCTTGAATGAGGTCAATTTGACGCTTAATTCCCCTCAATGAAGGTAGCCCTTTGGGTAATTCTTCTAGGAATACATCGACAAATTCTTTCATTAATGTAATAATTTGCAAATAGAGAGAATGTATCACCTCTTTAATCACTTCTTTCACCATTAAGATTGGAAATAAGTTGTAATCCAACAAAACTCTTTCCACTTCTCTCCTTGTTGCGATTAGACTTTCTTTCTTAATCTGGGCTGCTTGATTTTTCAACACTTGTTGAGGACTTAGTGAAGCTAAGACAATACTTTTTCCATCTTTGAATAAGGAGTATGTGTT
>CAJVSB020000074.1:0-47500 GCA_911865555.2 Thlaspi arvense
TCATAATAGGGAATACTATAACCCTGGGAACCGGGGCCTGGCCATCCTTCGTTTGCGGTCGACGTTTCGGCAAAGTTTGTCCGTCGACAGCTGAATGTTTCGATCTGGTTCGATTCATGATCGCATCTGCAAACACGTTTTCCCCGTGGGCCGACGCCCCCAGTCCAGGCATTGATCTATATCACTTCAAAAGAAACGATATAACAGTACTTACCTTCTCCTTGGTGAGTCGAAGTGGGGTTCCGTCCTTCCTTGCCTTGCGACCTAGGTATTCCGTTTCTGGTTTTCCAGACTTTTTGTAAAGGCCCCAGTTTTCCGTTTTTTCAGCTTTTCATTCCTGCTCGAGTACTCGGCTAACTCTGTTTCTTTCGAAGATGATTTGAAAAGAAAAAATCAACACCTGCTTGATCCATTGAATGATCAAACAATTTGTCTTTGAATACTCAAGGGATTTGGAGGACCAGCGAGGCGGGAGGAAAGAGCGATCACAAATCTCACGAATCAATTCAAGAGTAAACATAGCGGTGGCTCCTAAACGAACTTCTCCTACATCTGATCGCAACCAGTACGTCTGGTCATTTTTTTTTATAAAGGTATATGCGTGAGACACAATCTACTAATTAATCTATTTCAGATACCCTACTATATCATGGTCTCATCTTATAATACCTCAGGAGCTAATGAAAACTATTTTAGTCAAATTAAACTTTCTCAATTCCCGGGCAATCGCACCAAAAACTTGAGTTTCCTTTTGATTTCCTTCTTGATCAATGACAACTGCTGCATTGTCATCATATCGTATTATCATAACCGTTGTCACGTTTGAGTTCTTTACATGTACGTATAATTACAGCTTGATCACTTCTGATCTTTCTAGGGGCATATTGGGTACTGCTTCTTTGAATACAGCAACAATAACGTCACCAATATGAGCATTCGGCGATTACTAGCTCCTATGATTCGAATACACATCAATTCTCGAGCCCCCGCTGTTGTCCGCTACATTCAAATGGGTCTGATGTTGAATCATATCTTTTTTTTTTTTTTTTATCGTAAAGATCGCCAATTATTTAGCAATCAAATAAAATAAAGCTTTCACGGGCGAATATTTACTCTTTCAATATCTATTTCAGTTGTAGGGGTAGCCCATGACCTATCAGAATAAATGAATTGGTCCCTGGTTCGTTCCGCCATCCCACCCAATGAATCATTAGGATTCGTTTTCAAAAGAATCTTCTGCATTCACGGGTTCCGTCGTTCCCATCGCTTCTCGATTAATGGTTAGGTCTGAATTCTACAACGGAGCTCCTAATGAAATTTGTTCTTGAGTCAATCTCCTCAGTCTTTATTGGCTCGAGGCTCTTGATTTTTTTTGTTCTATGAACAGATTCATCTAATTATGGACGAATCAGTATTGATGCTCTATTACACTGCCTTTTATGACCTAAAAGTGCTTGATTTATGAGCTTTACAGGCCGGAGACCCAGACCTCCCTCCTCTTTTCTCGGATGGGGCCTTCTGTCCCTCCCCCGTCGCATAAGGAGTGTCTAAAGACAGAAGTTCTATTCGATCCAGCCAGATTTTTCAGAACGTTTTCAACCCCCCTCCCTCCTATGTTGTAAAAGAAATAAAGAAGAAATTACTTTCTTTATCTTTACTGATACAGATGATTGTTCGGGCATCTATCTCCTCTCCATCTCTACTAATTATTAGAAAGGCGTTGAGTCAGAAGGCTTCTATCCCCTCTAGGGAGGAGGAGTAAATACGATAGACTTTTATAGTAAAAAAAAAGATGGCTTTCAAGCTTTACTAATAGGGGCATAGTTGGAGTCAAAGGTATTTGACTCTTATTCCGGCATTTGAATAAATCCGCTATTACTTACTGCTTTTTAGGGCTTTTTGCAAGGAATGGTTAGGACAGAGCATAGCCACTTGGAAGGAGGACTCTCTAGAGAGTCAAGCTCAAGGCATCAATAGTCGTCCTCTCCCTCACCCAACTCATCGGATACTATAACAGCTATTAGGGCCGGGACGAGAATAATCAATCCGCCTCGCCTATCGATTATCGGAGAATGCCTTGACCCCCGAGCCCTCCCAAAGGCGATGTGAAACTCTATAGAGGGCATATATCTCCCTAAAAAAAAACCGGAGAGGCGATAATGAATGGTCGAGTCATATTTTGGGATCTATATCATAACATGAGTTGGAAGGCTCTTCTGTAAGAGAGAGCCGAGAGATAGAGCAGAAATCCCAGAGAATCACTAGGTATAAAGGAATAGAACTCCTAGTGCTGAAGGCTCCACTCTATCTATATCCTTCGGGCATCTCCTTGACCGAAGGAGTACTGAAGAAGCTTGAATTTTCTCTTAACGTTAGTGCGAAGAGAGTAAAGGTATTCCCCTATCCTTCTCTAGGGGATTCATTAGAGGACCTATATTTTTTCTGATTGGCCATTGATAGATCAGACTATCATCTCTTTTTGTTGAGATTATCTTATACAGCGAACTTGTTTAGGTCAAAGAAGTAGAATCAGGAATCTTCCCCTTTGCATTTCTTTATATGAAAAATAAAAGCACTAGGAGCCTATTCTTTGAACCTGAAAGATTGGATATCTGGCATTTCCATTAATATAAGCCTTTGTTTGAAAGATGTTGATGCATTTTTGGTGATGTAAGAGCCCTTTTACTATTACTAGTAAGGCTCGTAAGTGAGATTTTGGCACCTTATCAGACGAAGTTGTTAGACCGCTTCGGATAGTTTGTTTTCAACCCGAAAAACCTGACGTCACTTGTGTTTTGCAACTTCTTCGGTAAGTTCTGTGCTGGTCGTAGAATCCGAAGCTATGATGAAATATCCTAGGTTCCGCATCAGAGTTGGCACAGCGAATGCCCATAGACTAAACGGGGGACCCAACTCGATATAGTGAGCTTGATATCGCATTTGCTATCTTCCCCTATTTAAAGGAATTTTTAGAGGAGCTTACTAATAATAAGGCAAAGAATTCCTCTGCAAGGCTTTAGTTTGTCATAAGGTTCCTCTGTACGCCTGTCAATGGATTCGAGTATTTGCCGACAGTGCCCTTACCGGAAATGAGTATGTATGGAGAGTGAAGGGATTGATTTCGCTCGCGCATTGAGAGTTTTGGAATGAAGCCTTTTCTTAAGGAATCTTGTACCTAGACCCGCGTAGATATTGAGTTCTAGTCCATCCATATTGCCTTTATGAAATGAAAGAGCTCTTTCTGAACAGGGTTAGAATGAAGGAGATGATCGAGTTTTTTAGTTTCGATGGGGTTCTTTCTCCTGTAAAGTCGAACCTAGTTAGGAGTTAGTCTTTCCTAACCCAAAACGTTGATGGATATTTCTAGGCTGAGCTTACAGCAATATAGTTCGCTGTAAGGGAAAAATGGAGTGGAGACTTCCTTTCCCATATCGTCTTTCATCCATTGGGATGATATCTTTCTTTGTTGGAGCTAGAACTCTCCTGATTCATTACTGGGACTGCATTTTTAGACTTTTACAGTCTAATACAAGTGTTTGGGCTAAGCAGCTTAAATATCTTGGTAAGGTTTTGGAACGGATTTATTTTGCACTCGCTACATCATTTACTCGGGGTGATGGTGAAGTATTGCTAAGAGTTAATTGCTTTCTAAGAAGGGCTTTGCTTGCCCCCTTTAGTATAGTAGTAGTAGTCTAGAGATGGAAGATATAGAAGCGATCATGCCAGCTTTAGTGCACCTAATACCATATAAGCTACATTGTTGAGTATGGTCAGTACATAGATGGGTAGAGCCAGCTTTGCATACTCTATTTTAAGAAATAAGCAGTAGCACTGTTAGTGTCCTAAGCCCTGTAATTCGAAGGGTAAGTTAGGTATAAACAGTTAAGTTGAAGGTCTTTGGCGCCCACCGGATTCATAGCCTGTCAATATATCATAGTATGTAAACCTTGTGACACGTGTAGTGTTGATTGGTTTGGGTAGTTAATCAAGGTATGATCTCGAAAATCTTTTTTTTTTCCGGTATGTTGATACTATGGAGGAGGATGAAGAATGCATTTTCTGGACTCAGATTTGAGTTTACCCGTTGTTGATTGGTGCGGTGATCTTGGTAACTGCCTATCTACTTCAGGTTTCGTGTTCTTGCGAGTGGGAGGTGTGGCATCCTAGTCTAGTCGATGCCTGTTGATTGTTGCACTCTAAACCATGGGAGTCGAGTGCTTTGTGCGTTATGCCTGAAAAATTTCCAACATTCATACGCCCTATCTATAGTAACTTTTGCTCTTTTGGTATATATATTGCTATAGTGGATAAAAGGAAAGAAGAATTTTATATTACGCATCAAGCATCAAGACTATATAAGATAAGATAAGGTATACTGCTATGCTAAACTATGCGCAAGTATACTATGCTATAGTATAATCGTATGTTATGCTAGACTACGAAAGCGAGAAACTCTCTAAGGAAAAGAAAGAGGAAAGAAGAGCGGTCGAGTGCTCATCGAAAGAAAGATGAGTTGGTCGAGTTGATTCCATCTCCTTTCCCCCACCGAGCCTGCAGTTGGTAGGCCAAATCCCCCTATAACCCCTCTGCCAAGTGATTGAGTTGAATGAAGCCCGGTCGGAACGAGCCCCGGCAGAGGAGTGGAGTCATTCCCTTGACCCCAAAATCTCGTTTTTATTCAAATCCCGACTCAACCCCTCACCCTGCCTGCACCACAACAAATCATTATCCCTTACCAACCACCTCCCCTCTACAATCTTGATAGAGTCCCTTGGAATTAAGAAAACAGATACGGAGAAGAGAGAAAGGGAGATGTGATGAGATTGTTGGAACATGACTCGCTCTGGCAGATGTTTTAAGCAGACAACCTGAAGATGGAGATAAAGAAAAGGACAAGGAGAAGGAAAAAGACAAAGAGAAAGGAAAGGGGAAGGAAAAAACTGATGCTTTTTTCAAGGCAATCCAGAGGTCGGAATAGAATGTAGCCGAACAGCTTAGCAAAGTCCATGCCCAAATTTCGATCTTAGGTCTTCTTTTAACTTAAGAACACCACCGAGAATATAAAAAATAATGGAAATATTTCGGAATGCACATGTCACCCCAGACATTTCACCCGAGAGATTGGCTAGATTAGTGGGACAGATTTTGGCTCAGCTTCAACCTCGTGAGAGGTGATTGCACCAGTAGCAAAAGAGATCTCAAGATAAAGAGGTACCATATCATATGTGTAACGAGAACGGACATGACACACAGCAAGTTGCTAGTATAACTTGCTCACACAGGGTCTGAAAGCTTTTCAGTCAAGACCGGTCGGGGCTCTGGAGAGGAAGAATCTACATCGATCACGATGCGAGCAACAAGGTAATGGTGTCCTCGACCAAGCCGAAAGACAGATCTCATCACAGCACTTGCTTTCCCTAAACTATCTATTCTTAGAAGTAGGGCGAGCAAAACTGAAAGAGGGAATTCTCTGATCCGATAGCCTTACAAGAAACAAGCTTGTTTAACGCACTAGCTTTGAGTTCCTACTTAAAAGCTCTTAGAAGTTCAAAACCAAAAGACAAAGCGCATCGCTCTCACGCTCGTCAGTAAAGTCAGTTATTCGCCTTTTATAAACGAGTGTTGTGTACTAATAGACTTGCTTACCGTAACCGTAAAGAAAGAACGGTTCTATCTTTTTATCCATAAGGGCTGGAGCGCCTTTCGAACGGTATAAGTTACGACTTCGCTTCCGAAAAGATAGATTTGACTCTGATCCACCAGCATCCACTACCGAAGGAATTACCTCACTTACCGCCTGCTCTTATTCCCATCGATATGCCCGGAAACAAGAACTTTCTTTCTCTCATGCCCTTTAGCTTAAGCCTGACAAAGATAGAATGTTTCACTTGCCCTACCGCTTTCATTGCCCGTAAAGACTCTATCTCTACAGCCGCCTTCTCTTTCCTTTTCATTACAAACAAAGCGATCCGTTTTCATAACTAATAAGGCGTAAAAAAAAGGAGTCCCGGTATTCGTTCTGACTTCCGCGCAAAGGAAGAAGATCTGGATTTTACTAGGGCGAGCGCAGTTTACTATGCGAGTGGAGAGATTTAAGCGAGCTAATAGCGAGTGGACTTTGCCCCTCCCTTTCTTTAGACTTGCAGTAAAGCTGAACAAGTTTACTCAGCTTGCACTTGAGCTTGAAGCCTTTTTTTGAATCCTAAAGTAGCATTAAAAAATCCCCAAAGCTACAAGAAAGCCGAGACTACAACCGCTACTTGCCCAATAGTACAGCGCCTTCCTCCCTGACTTGACTTCCTAGCTACCAACCCCTCTTCAAACCCTTGCCAGAAGGACGAAAGGAAAGATTCTCTGTGATACCGCTTCAATAACGATAATCGGAGTGAAAGGCCTTAAAGATCAAGCTTAGCAACGGTAGGAGTTACTACTTACGCCAGCACCTGACGAGCTTACCAGAACCTTCTCCCGCAACAAGAAGAGTTTTACTTGGACAAGTTCATGATATGAAGAGCCTTTAGATGAAGAAAGCCCTACTAATACAAGTCAAGGAGAGGAAAGGACTCAAGATCCCGAGACAACAACGGGTGAAGGTACTACATATAAGCCTTCAATCCCAACATTGGGCTTGATATGCTTTCTCTTCCATTTCTTGAAATATATATGAATTTTTTTGCCATGAAGAACGAGAGAGTAGAACGGGGGGTTAAAGTGACGAGACACCGGATCCCGTCGCCTTACGACACCAATAACAGTCATTTCTGATGAGGAGGGGGAAAGTCAAACAAATAAAGGGGATGGAAATTGACCAGCCTTAAAGAAAGAAGTAGGGGGGAGGAAAGAAAAAGGTAAAGGAGAGGAAGCTGGAAATGGAGACAAAGAAGAAGACGAAGAGAGTTCAAACTCTTTTTTTTAGTTCCGAGAGACCCAATTTATACAGAATGAGCACCCCTTTCTTTCCTTGTAGTTGGAGTTGGGCAAGATTTCACTTGTAAATGGATTGGCTTTAGATGCGAGATACGGCTCATAACCACTGCTTGTGAACAGCTTGACTCCTGTTTACAGGCTTTCCGGCTATTGTACAGATTGTGCCAAAGACAGCTCGCTCTGCTCGCTCCTGCTCAAAAATCACACAATAAGCAAGGCGGCCAGTTCTAATCTAATCTAGCTATTTCAAAACAAATTCTCATCTCAGGAAGACAGATCGAACTATTACAGATAGAACAGATAGATTGGTGTAGGCTCTAAGCCAAGCCTATCTCGTGTGCTATAAAATACACAACGTACTTTCCCAAGCCTTTCTCAAGCTATTATGTCTAGTCCCAGGTACAAAGAGGTGTATATATAGTGTTCTCCTTCCTGCCTCGACCCTTTCGGCCAAGAGTAAATCCGGAGCGACAAAAGCGATTCCGGTCTCCCCACCATTTTACAGGTATAAGGCACGCCATTCGGTCCTTTCTAAAGTAGTAGTAGTGATGGCTATCTCCCTATGAAGTCTGGGATCTATTCCAACTTTACTTAATGTAAATAGTTGATCAGATTCGTGAACCCTGTTGAGTCCACGGTAAGATCTTCTTGTTCGGATTGCTAGCTTAGCTGCCCTTTTCTTTTGGATACAACAATTTCATTTTACAGCTTACATCCAGGCCAAGTCCTTTCTGCCTGTGGGAAACCAAGCAATTGATTCTCCCTGTGTCAATGTTATGGGTCCAAGTCTCACTCTTTCATTGCTCTCTCCAGAAGCTTCACTTGCGACCTTCTGCTTTCTATCCTAAATAGGAGAAAGAAAGAGGGAAATAGGTAAAATCAAAAGACGAGGCTGAGCGTTAGCGATGGGCTGGGTAACGAAGGGTGAGTGTAACGATGGTGCGAAGCAGAGAAGGAAAGTCAAGGGCTTTGTGGGCTAAGGGATCTCGATATGCCCTTTTAGATAAGAGTCAGTAGGCCTAGAAGGCTCCTATGCCAAAAGAGAATGCTCTACATGACTAAAGTCAAGGCGAACGCATTAGTACAGCTGTTAAGAATACTCTCCGATGTTGACTTTGTAAACTAATAGGCCTTGGTAACCGGTAGGTTACTTTGACATATAATTTAATGGAACTGCCGTCTATTGTATAGGGCTACTATATTCATTTGTACTCGTCTACTAATGCCGGTCAGATTAGCTACATCGGATTGACTACTACCCTAGGATTATAGGACCAGTTGGAACGGCTTCTTCTCTTTCTACCTACACATCTCAGAGCTCATACACCTGCGCATCTCACTAGCGTATCTCCTCTCTGTCCCGTAAGCATTTAGGGTCTGACTCTCTCTTCTCGGTCAGTATATTCCCCTAATCTCTCTGTCATTGAATAGCCAACAATAATAGGTAATTAACTCCTTGGGATCGAAAGATAACTTTTGCTTTGGTCTCGGAATTGTTGAGCGAGGCTGACTTTAGAGGTGTAAGCACCGCGAGTCTCAATCCAGTCAAATTCCTGTTCTATTACTGGCTCATAACTGAGCGAAAGGCATAATATTCTTGCTCTTCTTAGCCTTGCAAATGAGGCGGTTGATAGACCCTTCCTGTCCTAGTGGTATGGTTAACATAAACTTCTTCCTCTGAGGCTAGCTCTAGGACAAGCGGAGGTGGTTCTTTCTCCTCTGGGGTTAAGTCCAAGACTAATGTGTATATTTCTGCTTTATTCACTTCTGAACAGTTTCTGTGCCCATTCTGGATTGAATACCTTTATATCTTGGTAAGAATAGGGTCAACGGTTTGTGCCTGTCTATTCCATCCATCCCTTCGTGGAGTTAGGGTGTGTGATGTGTCCTTTCCGATGGAATGCCCTCGGCCGCATTTCGGAATCAAAGAGTCATGGTGCTTTAGTTGTGGGTTAGCAGGGATAAGTTGGACTGCGTCAGATGGTAAGATGAGCACCGCGATCGAACGAAGGGCTCACTCTATGGAAGTCCTCTCCCACTTGAAAGCTAAATAAGGAGAAGAAGTGCCACAAATCAATGTATTCCATTCTTAGCAGAGGTTCCCTCCATCTAATCCCCCGAAGTACTTCGCTCACCTTCGAAGAGTGAAATGATCATTCAAAGCAGACTAAAGGCATAGGGCAAAGGAGCTTAGAAGGGTGAGGGTGGCGGAGGGAAGTAGTAAGGTATGAAATCACTTAGATAGAAGCATGTTGGATGACGGAACGATGACTTAATGCAACAATTATGGATTTTTAACCTTGAGAAATGACGTAAGTGATAGATGGAATCAGATCTGGAAAAAAAGCCTCATCTCCTGCCGTAAGCGCTAAGAGGGAATTGAATCTTTGTTCAAATGAGCTGTGAACCAAGTCAAAGCAATTTCCCTTTGGAAGTGCTTGAAAGGGCAGTCTCAATCACTTTTTTTAGATAAAATCTCAGGTACTGATAATATGTATGTAGTAAAGAAGGGCTAATCCATGGCATGCGCCTAATCCGCTCTTACAGATAGAGATCTGCTCCTCAAGTGCAAGATTCGCTGCTAATTGAATTGGAATTTCCGGGACTGTGCTTAGTAAGCGCTTTTAGTCATCTGTTTGCGGCGAATCCAAGAAAGACAAGCAATACAGGGTCTTCAAGGAAGAGGTTGTTGCCCCGGTAGATATAATAAGTTTGCAGTAAACCCTATATGGAATTCAACTATTCAACGTTGATGTTGATCTATTTGCTTGTACGATTGGGTTTGTGTTAAGTCTACCTATAGCTAATGAAGTCAGCCTTGCTTGAAGGAAATCTAGTCAATCCGGATTTACTTAAGACTTTGAAGTAGGCGAATCCGCTGCTCCTGCTCCAGAGTCAGGGGTGGAAGGCTAGAGCTAAGCTCCTTGCTAGAGCTAATGCCTTCCACTTCGAGACCGACCAAAGCGAATAGGCTGGCGCGAAGGAGAATTCTATTTGTTCTTCGATTCCAAGTTAAAGTCTAAAAGACTAATCCAATCCCACTCTTGGGTGACCTTATCCATTTGGCGGATTTACACTGGTCAAATCAAAAGAGAATGAAGGGCGTTTAGCATGACTCCTTCGAGAACGAAATCCCAAATACAGATTGGGCAACTCTACCCCATCTTCAACTCAAATTCCTGTCCTGGGAGAGGTCCATTCTCAAGAAAATTCCGTCCTCTCTCTTTCTTACTAGGCGACAAAGCGGAATCCCCTATGTAGTGTAGAAAAAAAGTTTTACCATTATTGCACTCGAGGAAGACCCGACCTCCGAATACCAAGCTTAAATGCTTGCCTGAGTGCACCTATTACCCTTCTCACTCGTAGTTCCCCATCGTCTTTGGACAACCTGCCATTTGACGGCCTTTTGAGGAAGATATCGTAATATCAAGATCTAAGATCTTACCACTTTCCTTTTTAGCTGGGCTTGTTGTCTTGTACTTTGAAAGGGACATTATTTAGACTACTACTGGCGCTTCAAATTAGGATGCATAACATTCTCTCTTAGGGGGGAAGGTTGACTTAGCCTGCCTCTCCCATCATGACTTTCATTCATGAAGGACAAAAAAAGCAATGATGATCAGAAGAGTCTTGGTCACTAGAAAGTGTTTAAGAGCAGAAGGAGGGGCTTTAGCCCTTAGCCCTGAAAACAACCTTTTCGTAGTTCTTGCTGCTCAAAATCAGGTTGATGAGGATATTCTGAGTTGAATTTGTTTCATCTGGGAAGGTGGTAGTATATATAAAATACCCCCACGAGTAAGGGAAATGATTTTGCCCAAGGCTCAAAGCGATGAGTGCTTGACAAAGTTAGTAGTAGGATTAAAGGCTGATGTGCCTCAGTGATGGCTTTACAAAGGAAATGAAAATGCAGACTCCCCGGGTGGGTTAAATGCAGACTCCCGGGGTGGGACTGGGGACATGCACTGACACTCACTAACTATCTATCTATTTTCCTTTTGTCCAAGGAAAGCGGGATCGTACTGCGGATACGCGTAGCTCATTATCATTATAAGTATAGGTATCTATACAGACCTAGGAACTTGCTTACCAGTTTCATTTATTTAGCTTAGGGCATCTTTCTCCACCCAGGTAAGCTTTTAAGCAGTTAGTTAAGTTCCGAGTCGGGCATGGCCCTTATTCTCCCTGAAGGGAAAAGAACTCCGAATCAGTTCTTCCTTACCAGGCATTTCTGGATTTAGGAACAGGAAAGAACACTAGCTCTTAAACTGTATCTGCTTTGAAAAAAGGGAAACTTATACTTGATTCAGCCATTAGGAACTAACCAATTTGTTTATTTCCCGATTTACCTTCTTTGCCCGGAAGGAAAGACCGGAATTGGTACTGGCTTAGCTCACAGACAAACTCGTTCCTATCCTTCAAACTGGGGACAGAGATCATAGAGAAGAATTGATATTTAATTTAAAGAGAAGAGAAGTTCTCTCGACTCTATCTACTTTACACTGGAGTATGGAATATGGAAGTTCCATAGCTTTTCGGAATTGACATGCCTGGAAGTTGGGAAAGAGGAATGAGACCAAGCGTGCTTTCTTCAATCTAATTGATTCTCTTATAAAGAGTGAGTCTCACCCTAAGCAACACCATTGGCAAGTCCGGATTCCTCTTTCTTTCTTGAATCGGAATGTAATTCCTTTTTCAAGTAATTGCCTACTTTTACATTTTCTGTACCCGAGCTTGGGGAATGGTAAATTTTTCCAAAGTGGATGTCGGTTCGGAAGACCAGATCCAACACAGCTTGCTGCTTTGGTTTCAGGAAAGGAAGGAAGCGTCAGCTGCCAAGTTCAGTGCTTGCTTACTTGGAACGAGTCAAGGCAAGGGATTCTTTATTCTTTAAAGTCATGGAAGTGACTGGCTACACAGACTTGGAATCAGCCAACCAATCTCCTGTTACCGGCAAGCAATCAATCAAGTAAACCAGTCAGTGAGTCAATTCCTTTGCTTGCTTTCCAGCTCGATCCACTCTTCTGTCTTTGCCGGGACAACTATGTAAAAGTTGGAAAGATCTGCTTTCTTTAAATTTCAATCTAATCTAGATTTCAAGTCAAGATAAGATAGAATAGCTGTCCATTCCTTCCAGTCTTGGTTATTGGTATGAAGACCAAAGGGAGATTTGCTCCTACAGAGATCTTGTCTCTTCTCAAGTGGAATCAGTCTAAGTCAAAGTCAAGCCAACCAGTTCTGACTTGATTAGCATGGATTGCCCGGAATCCGGTAAGAGAGAAAGTAATCATTAGTATGGGAAATGTCCGGGAATAGATCAAAGCTATGCATGGAAAGATTGATTGCTTGCAGATCAGGCTAATTGAATCGGTCACAGACCCGACTGACAGATCTTTTTCTAGCTAGTTTATTGGATCGTACAGATCTAGTCCAATCCTTTCCTTCTTTCCTGCCATTGACCGATGCCAGATCTTCTTTCCTCTTCCGGACAGCATACTAACTCCTTTCTTTCTTTCCTGCTTGGAAGCTTGAGAGTTCCTTGATTTCTTGATTGCCATGCTTCTTTTAATTTGAAGCTACTTCTTATTGAAGAGTGGATCGAGCTGGAAAGCATTCCTTTCAAGTGGGAAGATCTTCGTGCTACTTGAATGAAACCCCCGTCTTTCTTTTTTTTCCATTCTGAAAGACCGGATTCAATAGCAAAGGGTATTTATAGGATTTGGCCACTTCTCTTCGCTTCCCAATCCAATCCTCGATGTCACTATGGGTTAACACATGCAATTGGAATTGGCTCTTGCTCTTTCCAGCTTGGTGCGTGAGACACTCTTAGGCTATTTGGCCTTTTATCCAATTTGGGCGACAAAAAGATGATTGATAATCCGACTCGGTAGAACAATAAGTAAAGCTAGATAGCTTAGGAAGTTTCCTTTTCTGATTCACGTGCCCCCGCACGAGTTGCCTGTCAGACCCTGACGAGCCTATTCTATTCCGAGTTGGCCTGCAACAATCAATTCCTTTTCGATGTCATATTCTTATACTATAAGATTCATTGGATTAACTGTAAGACTTCCAGCGGCCAAACCAACCCTAAAAGACTCGCAGCGCTTATTCCAACAAGACCAAGAACAACGGATATTACAACAAGAGCGCTTACTGATTGAATTGCTAACAGCTTTTTTCTCTTATTTTAGGATATTGAACCGGAACTCTTTAGAAAAGCTTTCAAAGCAAAATAGGGATTGAATCACGTAAGACATTTCCAGTCTCCGATGCAGGAAATCGAAAAATCGATTACTAGTAAGGTAGTCTAAGGCAAGTAGGTAAAAGGCTAGTCCCTATCCCGAAAGGGAAAGCGTACGGATGCTGCCTTGTTCGCTCCGGTTTATTCATCAAAATGTGAAGTGAAAGTGAATTCAGTAATAGTAATTATAATTAATTAAAGGAAAGAATGATAGCGCGATCAATTACGAAAGTTGCAGTTGATACCGCCACCTTCTTATGAAAGAAAGAAAGGGAGGAACTCCTATCTGACTGGGGCATTCCTAGCTTGAAGTAGGGCGCCCTATTTCATACATAGGAAAAGAGATGTGATCTACTGCACGCGCTTGGCTCATCCCAAATACGCGATCTCCAGTGAGATAAGGTAAGGTGATCCACTCTCTCTTTTGGTCCTTAACTTCACTTTTATGCTATCTTCTACTTTCCTTTCCACGGGCTATCATGATTCCTCGCGCTGGCAAGGACAGATCTTCTTTCACAGACAAGTCTAATCCCATTCCAAAACCACAACAGCCTTGGCCCAGCTCACACTCGACATGACATGATCTTTGACAATCATGAGTCAGGAGGGTCAGCCCAGACAAAGACTAGCCGGCCAGAGTTTGGTCTCCGGCTCTTAGAAATCCAGCCGCCTGAAAGCATGAGAAAGTATACGATAGCACCATCTCTTCCCACGGAGCGCTAAGAAGGAAAAGAAAGGACAGACAGCAGCGGATCTGCGACAAGGCTACGCTCCTTATCTTTCCTGAAAGTTAGTTAAGGAAGTAGCCTTTCCCGTCCCTTATCCCATTCCGACTTTAGGAGTTCACACAACCGATATGCGAATCTTAGAGTAACAACTCATCTGCGACAACTGTTAGAAAAGATCTTTTCATGTCGCATATCGGCTGTATGCTTTCCTCATTCCCATCTGGCATATCTGTTACAAGCATAATGAGAGAGTGTTCGACCACTCGTCTTCTTCTCCCCGAGGGTTGCTTCCATTCAGGTAGCTATTGCTGAATTTTCAAAAAGAAATCCGTCTTCATTTCATTCCACTGAAGAATAAATTGTCTGCGTAAGTGGGCAGTGTCTCCCACTCTTGAAACTCGAACCAATGCTCGATAGGCTCCCCCAGACCAGAGTAGAGTCCAAATCAAGTTGGATGGCTCTGCATCTCCAAATCTGGGACCTGTAGGGGCCAAAGGTATTATTATTAGAGACCATGATGGCCGGGTACTTGCTATTCGATCCCAACACCCAGTCTACCAACAACCGAGCAGAGGTTTTGGCCCTCAGATTCCGGATTCGAATCTTTTTTTATTCAAAGTGGGTGCACATCGAGGAAGACTCTAAGCTAAGAAACCAATCCAGATGCTCCTCAATGGACCCTCTGGACCATTGTCCAGGGTTGCCAGTTTATGCTACAGTCGTTTCAAAGCTGGTCAGCGAACCACTTAGGGAAGAACTCTTCAAGACCTTGACCTAGTGCTTCCGCTTCCCTTTCCATTCAAGAAGTACGAGTCGAGCGGGTTTCATCTTGTTAGGGGGATTATGGCGGCAATCAGGTGCCCCACACCAAAGGAAAGGGCTCCCTTTTTGTTGGCATGATGTGGTACCGAGTGACTTTGATAGAGGTATCTCCATCTTCGGGGAAGTGCAAGTCAGTGTTGCTTCCTCCTCATCTGACGACAATGTAGTGCGGATACGAGTCTTGGGTTCAAGAAGACTGTCTTCTTTGAGCTCTAAAGAGTGAAGGGTGTCACCCAAGCCGCCTTGCGGATTGATGACCTCATCTAAATCTAAGACGTACTCGGGTTTCTTGGCAGGACATGAGCAGGTTTGAATTCGTTCAACTTATCAAGCTAAAGGCATTTGGGGCACACGGGTCCCTCGAAAGTGGATGTGTCTTTGAATAAGTCCTTCCATTGTGTTTAGGTCCCAAGGCGGAAGGAGTTCACTCTGTTGGACCTTCGCGATAGAGATCCAAATGAATGAATCGGCTTCACATCCTCATGCTTGGAGAGGAAGGAGATCCAATCAAATGGTGCATTCTTTCTCGGCTATTATGGGAGCACTGATGGAGTACTCTCTTTAGAGCTCGGTGAATGAAGAAGAGCTAATTGAAGAATTTGTATCTGATCACATGAGCGCATTCTTGGTCGTTCTGAAAGCGCCAGTGGTAAGTTAGATTCTATAAGGATCCTTGAACATAGCTACCATTTCATTTGCCAGAACATGCGAGATTCTTTATGGCCGGGTCTCAGTCTCACGAATTCTTCGTAATTTGGTTCATAAAGGACCGGATCAGTAGCATAGTCTGGCGGGAGACACAGCAATCTTGACATCTCATCCCATCTAATGGTGTCATTTATGTTTTGACCCTTTTCCAAAATCTGTCTTCGGCATTCAATCTTTCATCCTCCGCTTTAGGTGGCAAAATGTCTTACAAAAGACCATACTCTCTGATTCGCTCTATGCCCCCATCCTCCGGTGCATCTTTGCTCAAGGCTATGATTTCATTTCATGTCGAAGATGGTCTGGATTCGAAGATGCTTATGACTTTTAGCTCGTGTCTTGTAGTGGTTAATCTTGGGGAGTAGCTCGTTTTGACCCGCCGTACTTTCTTCCTCAATTCCAGAGGTGAACCATTTCGTAGTTTCCAACACAGGGAAATCATAGTCAGAAAAAGGGCTATGGCTTTCGTGCGCCCCTCACCTCCTCCATGAGGATGATCCACTGGATTCATTGCAACACCACGAACAATGGGGCGTCTGCCTAACCTGTCCAGCTTTTCTAAGCTTACGTGCACCATGATTGGGATCAAGTATTTCGTATCTATAAGCAGGGGGCGTGGCCAAGAAGCCTACACTCCAGCGGACTGCCCCCTTCTAATCGTTCTTTACACAGTGAATAAGGGCTTAGGATGGTCATTCTGGGCGGATTGCAAGAAGGAGCTGGTCGAAGGTTTGGACCAATCGCAATTCATCACCATTTTGCCTGCTTCTAATTGATGACTGGCTATTATATAAGTGTTGACCTAAGCCCCTGTGCAGGGGCTCGGCTCCCGAACCGTACGTGAGCTGCCTCGTACGGCTCTTCCTAAGAACTTGAAGCCCCCTCTCCAGGAATCCAACTTTTTTAAAAAGCCTTCGCCCTCCTATTCAACGGGGCTATTAGAGAAGCAGCTTCGTTCCTTGACTTCTTTGCTCAGTCAAGCTTCCTTGTTCCTTAGTGTAGTCTCGGTCCATAGTTTAAGACTCCGTTCCTTATAGTATAGTCTATATCCACAGCTGACGGTGACTCCGTACCGACGCCTTTCCCTTTGTAGACGGCTAAGTTACTTCGTCACTTTAACGTACTTTTTTTCTTACTCTATCATAGGCCTTCGCCGGGCTGGCTTTCATCCCCAAGCCTATAGGCGAAGGCTTGGTTTCGATATCGCTCATGACTTGTTATAGAGTCCGTGTAGTGGTCGGCCTTCCCATCAGAAATGGGAAATGATAGAGTGGTCGGCCTTTTGTTCCAGCTCAGAATGCCTAATGCCTATTATAAGTTCTAGAAGCTAACCGCCGGAAGCTCACCCTTCGGGTCTCGCTTCCAGCGCAGGAGGCCAAGCATTCTGCCAGACGTCCCGCCTTGGGAGCCCCGTTCGCCTTTTTTGTTCAGTAGATCTTCAAAAAAAATCAAGACTTCAATGCAACCTTAACTACAACTACATTACGCAAGCTCCACCAATACCTACCTATCGAGTCAAAAAAGTACCAGTGACGGTGACTTTCTAGGTTTATGGATTCAGTCAGCGAAAGTCCTCAATATCAACAAGATGTCGTGACCGGTGTAGCTAAGTTTCAAAAGGTGAACAGCGCCCTTTATAGTCGTAAAATGCTTCTCTGAAAAGTAAGGAAGGAGGCAAGCAAATGAAGGGAGGCATTACGGGCCGACTACAAGAAGGAAAGCTTCGTAGACTCGACAAACCGCTTCTATAATGCCGACTACTAAGTGAAGACTTTCCCCTTCCCTTATTAAATAAAGTCAAGGGGTTCCTCCAGCTTCGCTGAAGAGAAGCTAGGTTCCTCCGAAGCGAAGCTTAGCGAGCTGGCCGATCACTACATAAGCCGCTGGCGGAGAAAGCTCGAGGAGAAATATTCATTCGTTGCTAAGCCAAGGTCCCAGGTCTCCGAGTCAGCCCGCGCTTTTTCGAAGAATCCTGCACCCATGGGCATACGGCCTGGCAGGCCTTCCCTTTCCGCCGGAGCTTCATGGGTGTTGCCCCGTTCCCCAATCAGATATGATATTTGGATGTGAGCTATACTCCGCGAGGAGCCAAACGGGCGTATGGCCTTGCCATTGGACCTCTCTTCCCGTGTGACTAGAAATGTTCAGTGACAACCTCTCAATTGTCATTGCCTGGCCTCTCTTGCTACCGCGGTAGCACCTAGTGTGGTCAGCACCAATCGTGTTCGGGCAACGAAGCTTACACTCATTCACATTGGTTCATCCTGCTATGCCCCGGGCCTTTTGCTCTCCGTAAAAAAAAGGTGGCCGGCCTTTCGTCAAGGCCCAGGAATCCGCTGGACATCTCAGCGGCGGGATTTGATACCCGCATCTGATCGAAGTTTCATTTTAGTGCCCCCAGATAAAGGAGAGCTCTTTCTAGGTGGGTCGCTTCGCGCAAGACATTGCTTAGGACCAACGGGTCACACGACAGGTGCACGATCGACTTTGCACGCTCCATCCTTCGCCCTCAAACCCCGGAGAGCTTTGAGTTGCTTCGCCCTTTCGCCTATCGGCTTGGCAGGCAAGCTACCTTGATCCGTCTTCGGCTTCGATTTGTTATGCCCAGCAGCTCCAACAAGCCCTAAAGTATCTTGCCGCCTAAAACTCTGCCAAGAAAGCCCTGCTTTACCTTTGATCCTATGTGCCCAGAGAATGCTATGCGTTCTCCACTTTCGGACCTCGCAAAGAGAGAACGTGCTTTTTCCTCTCACTTTCTGTCTCATTCGCGGAGCGAAGAAAGCGGTAGGAACCCCAGCTACCGCTATCCTTGGGAAACCAAAAGAGCTAGCGAAGGCAAGGGATGCAGTCTCTCTCTTGGCCTTTGGAGAGGAGAAGGCAGAGAAGAAGACGTCCTTCACTAAAGTTTTTGTGCTTCCTGCGCCCTTACTAGCAAAGGCGCTCTTAGACGAAGACAAAGGAGGCATTCCGGTAGGAAGGCCGACCACTACATAAGCGGCCATCAGTCCAGGAGAGAAGCAAGCTACCTTTCTTTGATCCACCTTCCCGGGCAGGAAAGAGAACGAAAAGAGGCCGCTGATGGTGTTCGTGGTAGGTTTGAGGATCTTGCGCGGCGGAGCGAACTCCTCGATCGTGTTCATTTTTTTCTGGCAGCCCCCCTTGATCCATCGTACTGGAGCGATCTGAGAAGAACGATTAGGGTCATATTCTATACTCTCTACAATGCCCATAGAGGAAGTGCTTCGTTTCAGATCAATTCTTCGCAGCAATCGCTTCGAGCCACCCCCTCGGTGAAAAACCGTAATACGCCCTGAGGAATTCCTACCAGCAGACTTTCCTGTACTCAAAGTGAATTGTCTAAGTGCTCTTCCTCAGGTGCGCCTAAAGTCTTATATTCGATGATCCCTTTTCTATTCTCTAGGCCAAGATTGCCTTTTCTTTTCCAGGAGAACTTTTCTAGGCGCCGTTCTTGGTTAGGCTAACTCTTATAGATAGAAAGATAGAACGCAGACGGTATCAAACTCTTCAATACTCGAATTTGTCTCCCGCTAATCTTCATTCGAGTCAAGTCTCTCTTTCTTATTAAAGGAAGCTTAAGATTGGCAGCTTCAGAGCTTCAGAAATGTCATCTAAAGAAGGCGGTATCAATGAATTGAATATGAAAGGGTTGGGACTTCTTCAATGAAGGGTACCGCTGCGGGTTCTTCTTTGGCAACGGGTCAAAAAGGAGATCTCGTCTGGTTCCACTACATCAAATACCACAGCACCTGACTCAGAGGCAAAAGTGGTCTCATCTGCTGAAGCCTCTTAAGCTACAGCGGAAGATTAGGAGATAACAGAAGATTCCCTTACAGCGGACTCTGTTTCACCAGAAGATGAAGCGGTATAAGTCGTCAAGGGCGGTTCCTCGATACCAATATGAAGGGGCACCCATTACCACATCATCTGATTCAGTGGCACAATTCAGCAATAGCATCTGATCCTGTGAAAAGCCTATTGATAAGTCAAGCCTTCCTTTTCATTTGAAGTGAAGGAAGGAATTCAAACCCAGTCACCCGGATTGGTCCGTAGTGATTCGACCGGAACGAAAACAGGATCTCCTTTTTACATCACTCGCTCGCCTCTTGGCAACTCAGATGCATCATTGGAATTTCTTTCGAGATGAAACAGGCGGCAAGAGAGAGAACCTCTTCGACTTTCATAACAGATTAGCGAAAGGTGGAAGGTTTGTATAAAGTGGATTTCACCGAATCTTTGACTACTCTCTCTCGAGATAGAGTGTTAAGTAAACTGTCTCCGTTTATTCGAGATCCTTCTCTCTTTCACTTAATAGAGACGTTCCTCTCCCTTCCCGCCTTGGATGCCAGGGGACGTAATTGGTACCCCATCTTAGGAGATCATATTCCATCAGGTAGTCTTCTGACTAGCGAACTTCTCCACTTTATGCTCGATGATGCCGACCGAGACTTTGTCAAAACATACCCCGACTTTCCATATTGTAGGTTCCTACATGAAGCGTTTGTTCCAATGGAATGGGGTGGTTGGAGAGTTGCGGAGATCGACTTCGAAAACAGGATGAATGTCCTATTCAAGAAGCTCAGTCTGCCGGGACAAATTGAACTCCTTCAACTAGACGAAAAGACAAGCTCCCTCTCTTGTTTAGGCGGGGAGCTCCATTTGACACCAAAGGGTGGATTGTCATTTGTTGCAGAACAAGCGGAAAATCCCATCTTTTGACCGATAGATCCGATCCATCCAACATAGAACACAAATCAATCGTGCGTGACAGTTTCAATTCAAAAATGAAATAGAGAAGTATAATGGAATGGAAAAGATCCAAAATCAATCCAATTCAAATAAGGTGAGTAGCAAAACGGATTAGATATCATAATCAAGGGTATCTAATCAGTTCTACCTACTATTGGATTTGAACCAATGACTCCCGCCGTATGAAAGCAAGACTCTAACCACTGAGTTAAGTAGGTCATTTCTTATCACAAAGAAAAAGAAATGGAACCCGTCCCCTCCATCGAATGATCAATATAGGAAAGGTCAACAGGCTCGTAACGTTCGCTTTCTCTGCACCTCGTTCGCTTAGTTGATACAATGCATAGATGGGTTTCAGCTTTCTTCTCTGATTGACTATTTCTTTGTTTAATAGGACTGGGACAGTGCCCTCGTTTGCTCGGATAAAGTCTCTCGTTCTACAACTCACTTTCAAGGAGAGAAAGTCTCATGCACATATGGGTGAAGTCTCATTCATGGATGAAGATGGAGTCAAGCTCAGGACAGGGGATAAGGATGGTGAAAGATAGATTCAAGATTGTGAAGTAGAAAAATCATTCATGATGGTCGGATGAATAGATCTAGATGGTTATGGTACTCCCACCCAGCCGGAGGCCCCTCCTTTTCAATGGTCAATCAATACTTTCGAAGACGGAAGAGCTTGGAGATTCTTAGCCAGCGAAGAGGAAGTTTCTTGCTTCTGATGTACCAGCTCCAGCTCACTTGATGGCGTGCTTTCCTAGGTGCTTTCTTGGTTGTGTTGTGCCCGTCTGTGCTTATGTTCCTGCTTCTTTCTTTCCTGCAGTCGCGGTGGGACTCTTGTGTTCCGGCGATAGGGAGTTTCAAACAAAGGGGTGGAGGTACGTTCTGACCGATCACAAGGGGGGCAGGCAATAGCAGACCGCCTGCGGATCATCCCGTGCCTGACTATGAGCTTGATTTTGGGACGAATTTCCCGGACGAAGCGATTCTATTTGCGGTAGGCGAAGAAGAATACAAAACTCCTCATGATTGGCAAATGTTCTTTGATGGTGCAGTCAATCTGAACGGAATTAGAGCAGCCCCTTTCTACATGCTATCTTAAAGCTCGCCAAAAGGAGCCCCTTTTCCCATAGCTGTCAAGTTGAGGTTCTTTTGCACAAACAAGATCGCAGAATCTTCTGCGTGTATTACAGGCGCTTCAAACCCTCGACTTGAGAATCAAGGAGATTGATGTATATGGAGATTCGTCACTTATCATCTTTAAGACAACTAGTGATTGGAAAACCAAAGTCTCCGAAGCTCATTCCCTACCATCAGTCTCTGGAAGATCTCAGTCTAAAGTTCAGACGGATTACCTTCAATTATCTGTCGAGTACGAAGAAGAAGTTTGCTGACACATTGGCCACACTAGCTTCCATGATCAGTAGAAGGTATTGATATCCGAGTCGACGAATCGGATTCAAATCAGTGTGAAGAAGAGTCATGCG
The DNA here is from genome assembly GCA_911865555.2 of Thlaspi arvense. Lineage (NCBI taxonomy): Eukaryota > Viridiplantae > Streptophyta > Magnoliopsida > Brassicales > Brassicaceae > Thlaspi > Thlaspi arvense. Next base: position 21,675 of record CAJVSB020000074.1, read on the forward strand.
AGGACTAATCAAGCACAGCTAAATAGTAGTCATGTCCACAAGGAAAGGAAGAAAGGAGAAGCTACTCGACCGGGTTGAAGGCTATTTTAAAAAAAAGAGGAAGACCCTATATTCTCATCGAAAAGACTAGTAAGTGTATGGGATGCTTCCCTTGAGTCACCTTTACTTTAAGGAGAGGAAAGCGCTTTTGAATGAACGAAACCTTGGGACTGACCTCTTGACGACTTTTTTTTGCTAGTGTAGTTATGCGTCTTCGGTAAGCTGACCAAGGAACACTGCATTGCGCCATACCAAGCTCTTGGCTAGGATGGATCCACTCAAATCTCTATAAGACCTTCCTTGACTGGAAGGACTGCCAAGCGATAGCCGATCACCTCGCCAATCATCCCTTGCCGTCGCACGAACTTCTGAGAATCCTGATTACAGTAGAAGAGGGCTTCAAACCACATTTCATTCTATTTCGATGAGCCCTTAGGCTGGAGTAGGGATAGCACTCATCTCCCTGAAGAGATCCCCGTCCCAACAAAAGCTTGACGGTTGGGGTTCCTGGCCACAAAAAGACAATCTAGCCGAATATGAGGGAATCATCGCAGGGTTACTCATAGCACTAGCGTGGAAGATCCTCCCGATCGATGTATTCGGAGATTCCGAATGAATTATTCGCCTAATCACTGGCGAGTACCGAAAAGTGAAAGCCATATAAAGAAATGGTAGACGAAAAAGGGAGCAATTGAAGCAAATAACCTTGACTAGGTTACCTCGAGGACTAGCAGATACCCTAGCGAAATTCGCCTCCATGTTTCAAATCCCAACAGGGGCAGGGGTCTGATCTGAGTCCCTAAAAGTCGAACAATTAGAGCATTCGACTAACCTTTTCGAAAAGGTTAGTGCTCTAGAGGATGAGAATGTAAAAGATTAGTCCCCATGGTCTTTGGATATCCTTCACTTTATCGATAAGGGTGAGTTTCCAAGTTTCGAAACGGCCAAAGAATTGCGTTTTGTCAGAAACCACCCCGTATGTCATGAATGGCGGTATTCTATACAAGCGTTCTCATGAGGGAATTCTCCGATCATGCAAATTGGATAGTATAGCCCAGCCATGGATCAGTGCCATTCCTTAGTATGCGGGGGTCACGTAAACGCCCAAGCTTTTTCCAAGGAAAGTCTCAGAATGGTACTGGCCTACTATAGAAAAGGACTGCAACCACTATGTGAAGCCCTGCGAAAAGGTGAAAGAACGCGCTTATCCATGCCCCGTCATCTTCCTTACATCCGATTATGTCTCCCTGGCTTCAGTATGGGCATTCAATGTTATCGAAAAAAGGAATCCCTCGGATATTGGACCCTGTTATCGAATAGGTTCTTTCAGCTAGGAATGGAGTATAGGTACAAAGCCGGTTGAAAGCTCTCCAACGGTAGCTGTCGAACGGTCAAACTCTCCCTGCTCTCAGTCATTCCATTCATTCGATTTCTTTTTAGTTTTCATAACGGATGAAACGTTTCTCCCCTACCTACTGTTTGAAGTCTGGCTTGCTTCATTTGTAATCAAGGATCTTAGCCAAACGGTGACCAAGGCTGCGTATCCTATGCTCCGAAAGACAGAGGCTACTCTTTCTCCTATGCGAAGAACACCTACCTATACTACTTAGTAGAGTCGCACTTTTGGCAGAGCTTTCTCGATCACAACTTCTCTAGTCTAACCTGGCAGATAGAATGAAACTCATTATATAGAATGACAATTTGCAGATCAGCAAGACAGTCTATCCTTTCTGTCTCAATCCCGGCAGTAGAGATAGAGCGAAGCATACCAGAGAAAAAAGCATACCTATCCACTTGACTTAGTAAACTATCTTCTCCTACTTCTAGCATGCATATCGGAATGATCGCTTCAACAAGGCTAAGCCTGCTTCTCTATATGCCAGATAGGCTCGGTATCCTATCGCTTGGCTGGACATAGAATCCTTTCTATATCAATCCAACTCTGTCATAGCTATTCGCTACTTGCTGATCAGTCTCTCTCATACCTTTCTCGGCAGAGATCGAATCGATCTATCCGGAACTTCCTAATAGGACAGCTAACTGACCCAAGGCTTGAACTAGTCTGAAGCTAAGAAGGAGCTTTGAACGGACTAATGGCAAGAAGAGGAATTCTATCACGAAAGAGCTACTCTCTTCAATCCTTTCTCCAGTTCGTTCAATCCAGCCACTTATTGCTAAGAGCGAACATAGTGAGCGGACAGCCAATTGACTTCACTTCTCCTCTCCCCGTCGTTTACCGACGGATGGTGGGTTTCATTTAAGAAAGAGGGACCTTTTTCTCGGTTAAACTTATAACTATGATCTGAAGAACGCTACAGCCGTTAACGTTACGTTCTTACTTAATGGCAAGAATGTCCATGTTCTTTGGACCTACCTGGGCGAGTTCCGTTTTCCAGACTACATGTTGGCCTTTCACACTATATGTATGGTAGTGTGTGTGGTTGGCAGCGGACCGGATTGATCCCGTCGCCGGTTTCAGGCCTATGCTGTCTTAGGTGATGACATTGTTATCGCCGAAAGTAGGGTTGCTTCTGAGTATGCGAGTGTGTTAGCGGATTTGGGAGTCACTCTTTCTCACCAAAAGTGCTGGATCTCTAAAAAGTGGTCTTTGAGTTCGCTAAGAGATTCGTTGTGCGATTTTTTCGAATGGGTACTTGAACTTTATATATCCAGTCTAAGTTCGAATATTGAGAATGTCCAGATGGACTCTGGGATTAGCTCTCAAAAAGACTTACTTAATTAAAAATTCAGTCTACTTGCTCTTTTAGGTAGGTGGAGCTTGTTATCGGACTCGTCAGTTCGCTTCCGAATCGGCGTTCTCGCAGATGGGAACGCTTTTGTTTGGTCTTGGGAAAACCAGGTATGTCCTGGATGCCCCTACCAATGGAATCCTGGCCGTGGTTGTGGTTCTCCAATCCCATTAGAGTTTTGATTGGTTGGCCATCAATCCGTCACGTCGAAGGGTCTGATAGTGGACTACGTCCGACGCAAAAAAAGGAGCTTTCGTGACCTTCTGAGGATCTCACGATGGGGAAGTGGAAATGTTAGAGCGTACTCTTGTCCCTAATTGGGTAAAGTTATGGCTTTTTAATTTACATTGGTACCAAACGGTAGCTTCAAAACCAGATGTGCGACTTCATGATCAGGATCTTTTTTTGTTCGTATCCCGAGCTCTCGAATAAATAGGGGATGATTGTTCAGTTCAAACTCTTTCTCTTGTTTCTAAGGTTGTTTAAAAACCGGCACCTCGATGCTTTGGGTCTTCGTCCGCTCCCACTTTTAGTAGGGCGAGTGACTCCGTCCCTGGGGGACCCTCCATCGATAGCGGATTCTCCCAAGAACCGTGATTGGGTAGAGTGATCTCTCTGTTTACTTCCAGCTTAGGTCCCTTCCCTCCTTCAATCTCGAATAAGGTAGGACCTGAAATAAATGACAGAAGATTTCCTCTCGGTCCGTTTTTAAAAGAGTGCCCGGTCTTGTGCTTGCTCATGCCGATACTTCAAACCATCTTCAATCCGGTAGAGATTGGTTGATAGGAATGATGCCAACTAATGAGAGGAGGACCAGTTGAGTGGCTTCCGTATCGAGATCCGTTCCTTCTATCGGTGGGTATGCTTCCCTCGCACCGGGCATAATTAGATTATACTCCAGTCTTCGCTCCTCGATCCACTCCTTCATTATAAGTCGATTGGATCCCCTCGGTTCTTTTGCTGGCTCTGATTCATCATCACCTAGTTGCCCGAAGCCGGCCTTACCCCCTGCCCTTTCAACCTCTCTCTTCCGCTTTTCTATCCGAAGCTGGGGAAAAAGAGTTGATTCAAAGTCACGATCCCGTCTCTAGTCTCTAAGCAGCTTGAATTGAACCCGGGCTATCAACGTGAACGAGAGAAAAAGGATCTAATCTAAGCCACTGCTCTCGGCGGATTTCCGGAAAAAAAAAGATAGGAATACTACTTCTACTAAACTATTCCCGCGGATACGGGATCAGTAACAGTATGTAAAATGTTCAATACCTGATGGAAATAGTTACTAGCATAGCCATACATGGTCAGGTCTTTCAAAACATCACATAAATGCACTAGATCCCCCGCCGGTTCTCCAATAATATCCTTTGCCAATCTACTATATGTCCAATTGGCAGGCAAGGGAAAATTATGATCTTTCATTATTTTTTCTACACTCTTCGCAATCGCATATAGCATTTTTCTGGCAGCAAATTGAGACAAGGTTATTGGCTGGTTTTCTGGGTGACCAACATTAATACCCACAGGGTCTCCAAAATTATCAACATCCATAATAACATAACAGGATTTACCAAATTATCGAGATCGAAATGTTGTTGTTGTTGAGAAAGGCCCTCGGATAAAGCTCTAATTGTTTCCATAAGAATAAGTTGATTATTCATGACTAACAATAAAATGGAAATTTCGGTCCCGAAACGACTTAGCTTCGGACTTCTGTGAGATTTGAAAAAGATCTTTTGTCAGGTTTTTCCTAACAAAGAAATGGGATAGAAGATTTTTTCATTTAAGGTAGACGCGGCCGCCCTGGTGAATAAGCCGAGTCCTTTTCGAAAGTGAGATCACCACCGACTTTCAGAAGAGGGAAAGATCCCTCCTAAATGCAGCCGTGATCTTATATACGATACCACCAGATGCAGTCGGACCGGATTTATCATAACATTGATATTCTTTCGTTTCCTTCCTTATCAGAGAGGGAGGGCGGGGCTTCTTTATTGAACAAGGGAAGGGGCAATAGAAATGATCATAGAAAATGTGAATGCAGAGAGAAAGAATAACCGAAAGATATCATAGTTTGCAATGTCTTGTTGTATCCCCTGATAGGGAAAGCTGTGTCGCGTACCATTGATCTCGATCTGCTGTAAATGCCGAGTCAATGTCGCTTCGGATAGCGCCCTTCCATGCGGAGAAAAGAGGACCCCCCGGATGCGATTGCGTGCAAGCCAAACATGATGGGGATTCCAGCCATCATGTATAAGGGCTGCCTCCATCCTTTTTTTCTCGAACCAGCTGTTTACAGCATTCTTTTCGATCTTGTACTCAAATACACTGAACACCCACCCAATCGTGAGAAAATGACGATTCACTAAAAAACTTCTGTTTTTGTTTTGTTTTTTTGACGTTGTCAACATCCCGAAATAAAATTCCTTTGTTAGTGATTCGGCGTATTGTCTATCTTATTTAATTAAACTAAATTTCGAAGAAGCTCTTTTAAGAATATTTCCCGCACTTCTTCAGTAAATTTTCCTACTTTATTATGCCGATTCCTCTCTCCGTATATTTTCTGTTAGAAGGAAGGCAAAAGCTGACTGGTGCTTTGTTTAGGGACGGGAGCAACTCCTTCTTTTCCGAGTTGGCCGGCATTCTCTCGGTAGATGGGGAACTCCCCTTTCTTAGCGCAGGATCTACTTTCTCCGCTGAAGACTAACGTAATCCTAAAAGACCTTCGTGCACCGGTCATGTTCTCTTGCTTTAATCTTATCTTCTCTTTCCTCAAAGAGCAAATAGAATAAAAATAAGCCCTTTTCGGAGTAAGGGGCAAGAATGTGTTTGAATCAAGTAAGAATGCGCTCCTATTGAATCCGCTTTTGGGAATAGAAGGCTATTTAGTCAATTTTCCTTTCGAAGAGAAGAGGCTAATCGATATCCTAACTCTAAGTAAGAGGGGATTAATGAAAAGGACTGGGCAAATAGGTTTATCCATAAGGAAAAGTCCCTCCTTGCCTAGGGGCTCTCTCTTGTCTTCAAAGACGAATACAAATTAGTAGGGCTGCCCCAATAGCTCTTGTTGAATGGACATCTGAGATGGCATCAAGCCGAACACAAAAGAGATATGGGCTGCTAGTAAGGGAGGACTGTGAAGCCTTCTAGCATAGGTGATGCCTTCCCATATCTTCGGTACAGGTACGGACTTTGAGAAGACGGCCTTTGTCTTTGACTGTGTGGAATAAGAGCGGGTGCCTTTCATTTATCAAGACTAGATAAACCAAAGCAGTCTACGATTGCCGGGTTTTTTAGGAATGGAATTTATAGGAAGATTAGCGGAACCGCCAGGAATCAGTACTGCGTCGACTGCTATGTGCTAAAGACTGCGGAATAAGAGCTCTTAGTCCTTTCGGCATACAGGCTGTTCTTGTTGCGGGTGAATCAGAGCTTGAGAATCTAGCTAGGGCTATTTGAACTAATAAGGAAAAAAAGGCATGCTAAGTCCATTTTGATGGCATTGAATCGGAAGATAGCCTATCTAAGAGAAGATGAAATAGCAAGTGCTTGAGAAGAAAAGAAGCTGTGAGGGAATGCGCTCTGACTGATATCATTCAGGCAATTCCATTCTTACTGTCCTAGGAAGAAGGAAAGGATAAAAGATCCCACGAACAGGGTTAGCCTAGCCCATAAGGGCGTCGTTCTCAGATGGAGCTGTTAGAAAGAATGACCGATCGTCGGAAAGAGAAAGAAGGGGAATGAATCTTGTTTATGGTGAATAAGCACTTTTGTCGCGTCTGAAGTTGTAGATAGTAGGGGTAATCGCCTTTCGAGTTTTTATAAAAGACACTGTTTTGAAATGAAAGTGAAAAGAACTCGATTTTTTTACTTTTAAATTCAGAATAATTATCCCAGAAAGGGCTAACCCAGAGAAGGAAGAAGGAGCGAAAGAGCATTGGTGAGGGTCGATGTAATTGAGCTCGACTGAAAGGAGAGGAAAGATGACTCACTCGAGTGAAAGGACGAGGAGTGAAGGACCGAAATGCTGTCTTGCCCGGTCCCCGCTAGGTCTAAGATCCTATTCCCCTTTACCCGACATGGGATAGACTGAACGATGGACATGTCTCGACGCAAGAGTTGGAGCAAATCTGACCTGAGAATAAGGGTTCCGAAAGAATGTTCTTGGCTAATCCCTTATAGCTTATAGTTAGAGAAAGATTGAGACAACTAATAGCAGAAGCAAATAAGCACTCACTGGAAAGATGAGTAGCTAAAAGAAGAAAAAGATAGAAAGGATATAGACAGGCTTTTTAAGAGCTAGCAGATAAGCTACTAAGACTAAGAGGCAAGTAGTTTAGTTCGAAAGCACTAGGGAAAGGCCTTCCCTCTGTAAATTGACTAATGAATTCAAATGCAAAGAGGGAGCAAGGCAAAGGCGATCTCCTATTCATCTTCCTCGATCAAATTATTGGTTCACCTCATTCTTGATGTGATCAAAGAAAGAATCTTCTTTATCTACCATCCTGAGACCCTCTCTATAAAGGAAGAGGCCCGACTCAGTTATTAGTCTCCTCTTTCCCATACATCCCATCTGTCCGTTCACTTCATACTTCCTTTCGACTTTCCCAATTCCCGCTCCTTCCTATGCTCGCTAGCTTTTTTATGCTACAGCATGGCAAAACCGGCCTCTTCCTGCCTGCTTGCTTTGATCTATCTCCATCGAGTAAGACTTCTCCGATCAAGAAAGTTTGAGAATCTAAAAAAGAAAAAGAGGAGAAAGAAAGCGCTCCCGGCCTTCAACCTCCTTTCACGTCAAAGGACCGAAAGAGAGAGAAGGAAGATGGATGTCTCGAAAGCGGTCAAGAAAATTATAGAATCTTGCACTTCAGATACATCTGCTCTTTTGAAGTTTGAAGTGAACCGGATTTCAAGACAAAAGGTAAGGTTCTTTACTCCCTTTCAGATCAAGGTAGAGCTATCAGTCTTTCCCAAAAAAAGATGAAAAAAGAGCATAGACAAAAATGAGCGGGAACCCGAATCTTTCTTTGGTGCCCTCACGACACGCAATTGCCTCAGCTCAGTGCTCTGGATCCACACAAAGGCTTTCGAGCTCGGATTCCAGAACTAGCCCAATCTTTTTTCTAGGCCCTAAGGACAAGCCATCCCTTCGAAGGAAGACCCGATCATGACTTTTCCCCTTCCGCCGGGATTTCTTTCATTCTTCTCAGACTGTAGCGGCCTTTGTGAGCTCATGAGGGAAAAATAAATTCATTCTTTTCATTGATTTCCCATCACCGCCTGAGAGCTCGGCAAAGAATGTTGAGAAAGAGTGGGCGGACCGATCGATGAGCTTCGAGCGGAAAGCGGTACGGAAAGGTTGCTAGTCCTCCTCTCCTTCAGCCCAGCCAGTCTAAGATAAGACGAAAAGAAAAAGATCACATTCCAACCTAGTCCTTCCTTCTGCCGATTCGCGTCCATTCCATATGGCCTTTAGTCTCTTCCGGATAAAGGAGGAAGGAAAGAAGATTGGAAAAGGCCTCGCTTTTGGGAAAAGGATGGTCTGCTGACTTTTAGTTGTTTTGTATGTCAGCATTCCTTATGAGACCTCCGGATTACTATCTACTGACAATGTATTCGACTGGTCGCCTGGGGTTTAATTAAGGAAGAAGGTGCTGGGAAGGTGCGAGTATTCGCTATTCCTAACGCCTTAAATTCAAGCAGGCACTACTTCGTCTCGCGCATGATTGGTCTATGTCCATCTTAAGGAAATTCCCACAAGACAAGATGGAACTTTCGATCAACCTGCACCTCTGCGCTGGTTGAAGGGTTGCATGAAGGTAAGATCTTATGATTTTTCTTCTGCAACTGACCGCTTTCTTCTTAAGTTCCAGAGGACAGTGGTCGAGTGTTTTTTAACAAGGTAAGGTAGTCGCTTGGGTTGAGTCCGGATTACAAGTCAAATGTATTTCGGGCTCCTAACTCAGCAGAAGGCTACTTTAAGTTTTTCCGTTTTACAAGGGGTCAACCCTTGGGCTTCCTCTCCTCCTGGCCGTTATTCTCATTGTGTCACCACATTCTTGTGTGGTTCAGTACGTATGCGGTCTACCCTGGCAGGAATTTGTCAAATACTAGCTTCGAGGTGATGATATTGTCATCGGGGATTAGCGAGTGGCGGAGCATTCTCGCTCATTCATGCAAGAGATTGGGGCTCAGATTTCCTTAGCGAAATCATTAGTCTCCAGATCTGGTTGCCTTAAATTTGCTAAACGTTTCCTAATCCATCCGGCGTCTAAGGATATTAGTCCTGTCAACGTGAAGATGGTAAGAGCGGCCGGTTGGTTTTATGCCGTTGATGTTCAATCTTTTTTGCTTGCGCACGTCCTTTCGACTGCGCGGCGCTTCCTTTCGTACGTATTGTCCTGGGCCTGAGAAGCTTAATAATGACTTCTCACGGCATTGGAAAGGCCATCAACTAATTGCTTATTTACCTAGCGGTATTAGACCTATTCCGTTTGGTTGGCTTATTTGTAGCTATCATTAGGGGTTGGCCATAGGCTTTTTTCCCCTCTTTTACAGTCGAGCTGCTAGGTTCAAGGGTCGGTCGAGCACTACTAACCAAGCCCAGTTCTCGTGCTTCGTAACGAAAAAAATTATCTTTGAAGTTCATTCCTGCCCTTTAGAATATATATAAAGTATGTAAATGCCCGACCTCTATAGTAGAGCAATCCTATGGTTAGGAACATGACACATCAATCCTCTGTACCGATGGGATTGGTGGGACCAACTATCTCGACTTCTTTGTTCTCAGCAGAACAAAAGCTGGCTTTGGGGAGAAATCCTGTTCTTGAACGGTGTGCTAGATTGGGGGGTATCGTGAGTGAGCTGTATGGCCTTTAGCCGTAAAACCCTCTAGGAAGAGGAAGAAATCTCATCGTAAAAGAAGGAAAACGCAGCAGATAAAAGGAGAAAGTTCGCCTGAAAATATGAATGACCCTGGGGCACTTCTTCTTTGAGTAAGAGAGACTCAATCCTCGTGCGTGCTTACAGCAACCATTCTCGTTCGTAAAGAAGATAAGATGAAGACAGAGAGTCTGTCCGATTAAGTTAAGACTCTGAAAACCTTGATCTTCCCGCGGAAGACTGTATTTTTCCTTAAGTCGTTTTGAACTTTGTCTGACCTGACCAGACAACCTGTGGAACGCGACTGTGAACTAGAGGATAAATTCTCGGAGTTTGAGTAAGAGTAACTGGAACTGAAGGGAACTGGAAGATGGGAAAAGAAGACCTTTTCCAGGTGAACCCTTAAGATATCTGAGGATTCTGTATGCAGCATCTAGATGTATCGTTCTTGGCTTCTGCATGAATTGACTCACGACTCTAACAACATAGGCAATGTCGGGTCGTGTGATGGTTATATACACTAGACTCCCAACCATGCTTCTGAACTGAGACACAACTTCAATATTTTCGATCTTGAGACCCACGAAAAAGTAGCGAATCGCATACAGGACCTGTGCCGCGATCTGCACACCCGTGTTCCTGGGAACTTTCAAGCGGAATTTCTAACAGATCTGTTAGAAGACAGGCATGGAGGCGAACGAATGCAGGAGATCCTGCAAAGTCTCGAAACGGAGGGTCGCGACAGCCCCTATTTCAAAGAGGTTCAGACCTACTTTAGAAATATGCGGCATGAAAAACTGACCGAAGCGCAACTTCGCCGTGACTGGCAGGGGCGAGGTTCCCAGGGTCATAAAAAATCTTGTTCCCTATCGCCCGAGAAGAGGGGGTTCCCCTTTAGACTCCTAGGCTCGAGTTTCTTTGCGTAATTCTTCCAGGGCATGGGATCCCCTCGTGTAGTACGTACGGTAGGAAAGTGGAAGAGATGTATCCTGCTAAGAGAAAAAATAAGAAATACTCAACCTATAGGACCGCGAAATGGTGCGTTGATACTGAAATCCCGTCCATCCCTTCCCTCCCTTTGAAGTGCATTTATCAGATCAGCTCCCCGAGTCACTAGAAAGAGGGTGAAAGGCCCACTACTTCTTCATTCATGGCCTATTTTTTTTTTTTTTATTGATCTCCCTTTCGTATTCATTCGACCTGAGGCAAAAGAGAAGTCATACAAAGAAAGGTTCTTTCATGCAATGCATAAAGGGCGGGCCTACTATGGATTCCTCCAACTCAATGAATGAAGAGAGGAGTATGAGGAAGCCGGCTTTATATATTATATGAAGATTCAAACAAAAAGGAAAAAGGAACCATATCTTACTGAATAATCTGACTGAATGAGGAAGAGCTTTTTATGTGGTCTCACTTTACCACCATCTGAAATGCGCGAAACTTCGATTGGTGGAAGCCAGTCCATGAAGATTCTCCCTTTTCTTACGTGCAATTCCCCTCTTTCGGTAAGCATCCAGTATCTCAGCAAATGAACATTTCTCTAAGCTTATCCTGTGACTTATATGTCGTTTGAAAGCTGCTTCAAGGATCCAACGAATAGCTAAGGTTTGCTGACGATCCCTGGCTACAATCCCAGGGACATCATAAATAGTACCTGCTATTACTACTTTTTCCACTTCGCATATGGGCTTTATATTCTCTAGGGCGTCAACCATAAGTTTGATTACATCGCGTTCAGTTCGAGCTGGGCGATGAAAAGTTTGATAAACAATAGCACGAACTCTTGTTCTTTTACCTTCTTTCATGCGAAAGTTGACCAACTTCTTGATCAATTGTTTTTGCTCACCATTCAAGCCCCCCATATAGCTGAGAATTTCCGAGCAATTGGAAGCCGCTTTCGATGGCGAGGCCGACAAATTTATATTACGCATACGCAATCCTGACTGTCCATCTTTATCAGCCAACTCCCCTGTTTCTATCTTTCCTGTCAGATCCTTTGACCAACCTGTCCCCCCGCTCTCCCACTTGAGTTATCTTAGCCCGACCCCCTTCCCATGCTGCCTGCCAACAACAACTGTTTCGGGTCATCAGCAGAGTCCTCGCCCCCCCATCTCCTACATTCTTTATCGATCTTGAACCAGGTTTCCAGGTTCTCGATCTTTTTCTTAAAGTCCGTGAGGAAGGGGATTCGGGCCTCTTCGTCCAGTGCGTCGACATCAGCAAGATACTTGACGCGTCTTTGATACTGGACAACCTTTCCTCCTCGCTTATGCCCGCATTCCGGGCGATTTCTTCCGCCTGTTGACAGATTTCAGCTAATAGTCTGTCACACTCCGCGGCATTGGCTTCCGATTCTGCAGCCAACTCCTCGTCAGTTAAGGGTGGCGCAGGTTCATTAAGATTGGGAAGCCTGTTTGGCGTCGAAGAGGGGATATTTGACGCACCTTCTCCTTGAGGACGAGCCTCAATGGATACTTGTGCGCCGATGCCAGCGTCGGGTTCTCCGTCCGAACTGGTTTGTTCGTCCCCATGATCATCGCAAAAGGCAATGACAGGAACCCCAAAAAGATACACTAATAGAAGATAAATTAATATCGTTCGTTATAAAATACTCGAGAAAAAAAAAAAGTCTAATTATACATAAAGTCGATTTTACTTCATACTTCCAAGCCCAAGTACTTCTTTTCCATTCATAGAGAGATCCAATCGTCAAAATCAATAAAAAGGCCATCATGGACCAAAATCCAAACAGACCCATCTTGTTGTGAGAAACAGCCCTTGGAAAGAAAAAGGTTATTATACACCCCAACCCCATCCCTTGGAAAGAAAAAGGTCCAGGAAAAGGAGAGAAAGAAGAATACACGCAACTAGATGATTCAAGTCGGAAGTCTTTATTTTCTTTCTACGGTACGATCCTAGGCAAAGAGCTTTCTTCTCTTAAGATATTTTATCTCGCCTTCACATCAACAGGAAAGAGACGACGAGCCTATTCTATGAATTGGAATTAGAATGTTACGATACCCTTCGCCATGGATGATACGATTCAAAGGTCGATCGATGTTTTTGTTTTAATCAATGGCAAGTTGCTTAGTGTGCTATAGTCGACTCGGATGCCACCAACCATTCTGTGGCCGATCATATAGCCGGGACTACAACTGTGTCAAGATGGAAGCTCGATAAAGGCCGTCAATCCTGAACTCTGGGATCGCAAAGAATGTGCCCATCCGGATTGGAACATGGGCTGGAAAGGCTACGTTTATGGATTCGATTGCTATCTTGTCTGGGTAAAAAGCCCTTTCCTAGTTGCTACTTCAAAGGTTTGTAAAGAACGAAAAAACAGCATTGGTCTTAGCGATGCAGGTTAATAAGGGCCTAGATGAGATCTTTTATCAATTCGACTCAATAGAGTCGACAGAACCAACCTTTCTCTTGCTGTTTCCTTTTTCTTTACAAACACTGCTTGTTTGGAATGAAGCATAGAAAAAACGTCTTCCTTTGAATAGTCTGCCCATTCGCTCATGGCTCGTTCCGTGCTTATGCACTCGGACTCGTTCATAAACAAGGGGATTCGTCTCATTTTTGATTCACATAAGGATTCGGTCAAGCTCGTGATGATTTGCATGGAATAATTCGTAACCCCGCTCGTACAAGGATGAAATTGGATTCTTCAACTCAAAAACTAAGCGAATAAAGTCTCGTACGTAAGCCCGCCTTGAGCTTTATATTATGCCACTCTTTCGGGTTCGGTCTCCTCCGTTCCGTCCCCAACGAAAATGAATGAACTGGTCTTCGAACCTTGTGCTTGTCCCCCGAAATTCCTTCTAATCACACACTATATAACTGGGGCTTACTAAAATCCTACTCTTTCATAACTCCTCATTCTTGAATTTCGGACTACTTACGACTAGCTTTATTTCACTGATCTTTTTTGTTTATTAACATTAACATTACTACAGAAATAGAAGAGGAACTCCCTTGCTTTTCATTCTTCAGCATCATTAGTGGTTGTTCCCCATCTAGTTTGCTAGATTTCATTGTAACAGGTCCAGGCTTCGCTTTCTCTCCGGCTGTAGAGCAATCACTCATAACAGGCACTTTAACTAGGTTCTCATTTCCAACCACAGCATGTTTAAGAGCAGTCCCTGAAACAGCAACCAAGCCCAGAATTGGGTGATTTTTCCATGCTAGCCTCTGCTCAATTACATCGATCCTCTACAGAATTTTCGAGAGAGCATTCATTCCTGACTGGCACCTCGATTAAGATATCATTCCCGACCACAGAGAGATCTGCATAAGCAGGCCCGGATTTTACTTCTTTTATAAAATTAAAAGACTGCTGTCCAGTGTTATTCCCTCCGAGGATAGTGTGACCTGATCCAACCTCTGGAGAAGCAAACCGTGATGATCTACCCGATCCCAACCATCATTTTTATGTTATGCCAGATTAGCCGCCGTTATGCCCTTTTTCGGATAGAGAGTTGGGATCCGACCCTCTCAGTGTTGAATGTAGCCAGTTTCCTTTTATCGAAGTGCATGCCAGATCTTATCCGATCCATGTTTATAGTGGTGATAGTGAAAGTACTATATTTCTAAAAGCTATGAGATTAGGATTGAGAAAGCATGGGCTTTGTATGAGCAGAAGTAAGATTCACCAGACCGCTTTGACTGGGAGCATCCTTTTCTTGCAGGATCCGAAGCGGTGGAAAAAGAATCCTTCTCTTCACAACTGAGAAAGATTCGGTCATAGAGTTCACCGAACCCAAATAGCTTTCCAAAGTATGGACTCTTAAGAAGCTTTGCTGTTGCTCCCGGGAGCGAGGATCCCCATGAGATGCTTTTGGCTTGAAGCAGCTGAAGTGCCCTTGGCTTGGGCTTGAAATGTGAATACTTTTTAAGAAAGAGGCAGAGCGAAGGGATAAGAGAGAACAAAGTCCATTCGGGTGGCATAAGCGGAGTGTAGCTTAGGCATTGAAGCGGTATAGGCTGTCCTGGTCTTTTGCTTCACCTTCTCTTATACTGTTACGTTAAGGCTAAACTCGTGAAGGTCACTCTAAGACTTTATAAAATTGCAGTCTTCGATTGTTCCATGGATTCCATACCAGTGCTTTTATATCAATCAAGAACTCTTCTAGATGGAGACATCCGAAACAGAGACTATTCTACGCGGTTCCCTGGTTAGCCGGTCAGCCTAAAGAAGGAGCCTGAGTTCAGTTCCTTGCTTCAGTAAAGGTGAATTTCACACCGGTTACGATTACGAATGCTTGGTCGTCGAGGTGGTAGGTTCAGGTTCCACAAAAGAGAAAGTTTTTTATAAATGAAAAAAGCACTTCTTTAAGGACCGAAAGAAAAGGAAAAAGTTCTCGGCTCGGAGATGATAACCTTATTTTGTCCAGTAGGAACTTAGTGAGTATATCAGAGTAGGAAGGAAGTAAAACCCGATAAAGCAAAAGGCGGACATTGGTCCTGCAAGTCGGGGGATGGCTTCCGATACTGCAGAACAAAAGTAGTAGAGTCTATTCACAGGACAGATAGCTCCCATATTCAAAAGGTCGAGAGGGAGGGCTATTCCCACTTAGAAGCTGGGCGAATCCCCTTAACTTAGGTAAAGCATGCCAAGCCCCTTCCCTGATTCTCGCTACGCTCCTACCTTTTCCAATCAAAAGATCGAATCTGCCCCCTTATCTGCTATATCCAATACGCACGATAAGATTGGGTCTCAGGTCCTAGCAGCTTTTCAGGCCTGATTTTACAAAGGAATGAAATAAAGCTCTTACTACTTTTCTTATTCTTTATTTGTCTCTCTGTTGGACAGAGTGCTTTCCCGATGGGAGAATGTGAGAAAGAAGACATTACAGTGGAGAACTCAACTTCTTTCCTAAGCCTAACCCGTCCTAACCGATCCTAGCATAACAAGTCTTTGTTTGCATCCAGCTAAAGTGGCAATTACTATTTCTTCCTGTAGTTCCTGCTTTTCTAATAGGTATAACCTTCCCTCTCTTTATCGTATAGAGAGATAAATGAATAAAGAATATCTAACTCAGAATCTCAGAAGAAAAACAAAGAAAAGAGGTTCATTCGGTAATTCTCACATTGGCTGCTTTTCCCTTTCAACAACATCAGAATCTCCGGGTTCAGCCGATTGTGAACGAGCGGATAATTATAGGAATTAGCGCTAATCCTTTGTCCAAGATTTTGCTTCCGCGAAGTTTGCTTCCGCGAGGGCCTTCTTTCGTTCGTGCACTGCTATCTCTAGATGATATTTTTCATACTACTTTTTGGCATCTAGCGCTGCTAGTCGAATAGATCAGGTGTTTTTATAGGATGCACATCTATACAATAGGCTGTGTTAAGTTCGGGCTAAATCACTATTGCCATTTAGTAAGCGAAAGAAAGATATGCGTTTTCAACGGGTGAGTGATGGGTAAATCCCATCGCGAACAGATAGGGACTGAACACTGTGAAATGGAGCTAGTTGGTCGTGTGAAAATGATGCATTTCTTGCTAAAGAAGTGCTTGCTTAGGGTAAGGAAAGAATGACTTGACTTGTCAAGTTGGTAACTAGAGTGAAAGCAAGGTCAGTCAATCAGGCATTCCACCTCGGATCAATCGTATGAAAGCAAAGCATCAGCAGGAGAAGCAGCATAGGAAGGTGAAGAGCACGCTTCCCTTTAGTAAGAGAATGAGTTGACTTTCTTCGTCTCGAGTTTCGCATCTCTTTAGTGGTAGGCTGTGAGGAGTCAGCGGAAAGGAGAGCTTCCCTCCGAGTTTCCGTCCCGGCTCAGTAAGTTCAGTTCGTCCCGAACGTCAGGCTTCGAGACTTAGTGCAGCGAGGCTCGTTCTGTAACGATTGGTAGCACTCGTGGAAAAGACCGACCACGGACGTTTAAGAATGGATTAGTAGTGGCCAATCAGTGATTTCGGACCTGGGTTGTGACCCTGTTTAAATAGAATAGACCTCCGCTTTCTGTTGAAGAAGAAGTTCCTGAGTTAGGAGCTCCCTTCTCGCTCTTCCTTTATGTATGGCGATTTAGTGAACAAAAACGGACAATCTGTCTAGCCTCGGATCGCTATCCCTATGCCGTTCGATCTCCTCTCCAACTAGTCGAGCTTCTCCGCCCCTTCGACAAGAAAAGGAACTACTTTAGATACTCAAATACGGTAAATATAAATAAGTATAGTGGAATCTCAGATCTTCACTTCCTAGACTTTCTGAAATAAAGTAAATTCCCTCGGGCTTCCTCTAAGAAAAGAAAGTCTCAGCCCTCTCTTAGCGATATAAAACTAGGGAAATTCCTTAAACTAGATAGACCCGTTGGCACTTAGGACTTGCCTTCTTCCTACATGAGTGCTCCATAGCCATGAACCACGAACTCAACTCAGCTCTTTCCCTATCCATAAGGGAATAGGCCGTACCAGACAGGTCATTCAGCAGTGAAAGAGTCCCGTGTGGTATTAGAAGACAAACTCACCCTCGGAGCGGTAAACGACGAGACTTTCTCTGTTCTTCCTAGACAACCTAAGAAGAAAGGTAGGGCGAGCTAATAAGGATTAAGATAGGTTAGAACCTTCGGGAACGAACTCTTGCCAAGCACGAATTCCAGTCCTCTTTTCCGTGTTGGCGTATCGCTTGTAGCTCAATCAGTTTAAGTCGAGGAATCTGCTGCTTTCGGGCGGGAAGCACAGGAACTTCCGGGCATTGAGCAAGGATTTGACTGGCTGGGGGCCCCCACCGGAGGAAGATCGAGCAAGTCAAGAAGGATGGTCGATCGCAACGAACCCTATCCTTTACGCTGGTGGAAGGACCGAAGCAAAGAGCTGGCGCTCTTCCGCGACGTCCAACACCTCTGGGGTTCATATGATAAGGAAAGATAGTTGCTAGCAGTGGAGCTAGGCCAAAAGTTCTAATCCTTCTCGGCTCCTTAACGGCTCTGCGCCAAAGCACAAGTAGGAGTTAGGATTTTCGCTACACCAGTGGTTTTATGCTTTCTTCCCGGTTGATAGGTGAATTAGGGTTGATGTATCGGTATCGATCGTAAACCAACCTCAACTGAAGCCGAGGAGCTGAAATCGACACTTGAACGAAACCGGGGAAAATTGGCATAGATTTGGGTAGTGCCCGCTTTGTCTTGATTCATTTCTTTGCTCAACTTCCTTTTAAGGTAGCTGGTGATTCCTTGTAAACTCCGAAAAGGCTAGTCGAGATGTCTCGAATGCTAATTGTCTTTCTTATAGAGAAGAAATTCCAATCTGAATCTGACAGGATTCGCGTGAGCCAATCCTCGTGGGTCGATACCTTGATGCATCCTAAAGGGAGTCTTACTATCAGCAGGACTGACTTTAATAAATCTCACAGGCAAAACCTGTTACGTTAAAGAAGGTGGTACCTGCAAGCGCAATGAAAGGGTGGAAGTTAGCTTCGGCTACGACCGACTGAAACTCTGATCCCGGATCTCACTGAGTTAGGGGAACTACCACCCCTTGTTATGGACGAGTAGGACCGATGGTAGGGGCTGCTCGTGACTGAATCCGCCCCTGTCTCTGGGGCAAACTGATCCGACTAAGGATTAGACTTTAGGAGAAAAGCTCTTTCTATGGCCAATTTGATGTATGCAGAATGTGACTTTCAACATCCTCATATAGAATGAATAAGGTGTAACTAACAGCGAAAAAAGCGCCTATCGGCTCAGTCAACTTCGTCGACCCCTAGCGAATCTTTCTCTGGAGTGGGTAGCGGCTTAGCAGAGACTATTGGGAAAGAGACAGCGAACTTTTGGAGGGCAATCGACTGTTGGGGAGGCTTTTGGGATACAGCTGGGGAAAGACCTATTTGATATGAAGTCACCCTAGGGCAAAGTCCAAGGAAGAGTTGTTATAGGCTAGCTTTATGTTGGGCCGAAAGGCGAGGGTTGAACTCAGTCTTGGGCCTACTTGCGCGTGTGGTGTTCTTTAAGGTAAGGCGAAAATATAGAATAGAATTCTATATTTCCGTAATCGCCTCTGTATTTGCTACTGATCTGATTCCTTTCATTTGTGGTTTCAAAGAAGCATCTTGAGAGCAGCTTGGCCCTTTCTCAACAGAGGGAGAGCTTTCATTCATTGTACGAGTTCATTCAGTAGTTAGCAATTAGCCAATCGCTGAACAAGAAATGGAATTTTTTTCTTTGATGTGGAACAACCTCGACAAAGTCTTGGTTCAGCTCCCCAACAGGTCGAGCCCTTTCGACTTCTATTTTTGTTCCTTGGCCGGATGCATGTAGTTTTCCGAGCTGCTGTCTCATCTGGTACTCGAACCCGAATCGGTGAGGTATGGGCTGCAGAACCCGTATTTGTTCCTCCTTTCCCACTACTCTAAAAAAGTACGCACGTGCGGGTATGAAGTTCCTCTTTCGGATCCGCTTTTTGAAGATCTGCTTTCAGTCTTAGTCTAGTACTGGTAGATAGACTTTACAACCCCCACCTCTTTCTGTCTGATGGGACTACTCTACTAAACTAAGGGTAATCACAGAACAGGCGTAAAAGAAAGGTTTTTATTCCTTTGCCGCCATGCCCTTGAGATCTGCTACAGACGTAGGTAAAAGAGAGACCAATACGGACTTAAAATAGTGGAGACTGACCCCTCTACGGAGATGATAGAAGATATGAACCGCTCAATCGATACGATAGAAGAGGAGAACCGAAGGTTCCTCTCTTCACTCTTCTCGGATGATAAGTCGAGCTAACCTATCCCATAAGCCCCTAGAGTGAACTTGTCTTTTAGTTCATTACTTTATTCAGGTCGAAAAGAATGACGCGGATCATGGAGCAGGTTCTCAAGCAATCCCAGAAGTGGGATGCAAGAAAGGTATCAGTAGAAAGCAGTCATAGGATCGAAGTTTTTTGTTCTATAGTAGTAGGTGTATCCATACGGTGCTATTCTACTCTAGTTATATCCGTACTATGGTTGTATCTGGTGGGTAAAGGAGCTGATCGAAAGCAAAGCACAAAGGCCAATTCTATTTGTTGTTCTATTCCAAAAAACTAATCCAATCCCACTCTTGGGTGACCTTATCCATTTGGCGGATTTAACACTGGTCAAATCAAAAGAGAATGAAGGGCGTTTAGCATGACTCCTTCGAGAACGAGGAAATACAGATTTTGAATTCGCTAACGGGTCTTGAGCCTACGATATGAGTTCTGTCGCTGGTCATAGAAACCAAAGATTGGGGGCTCTCCTACCCTCGCTATGGTTGTGCTATGTTAATTATAGAAGTACGCGGGCGGAGCAGGGAAAGGGTCATCTCTTACTCAATGGGGCTATTTCCAGATAGTATTCACCAACTAAAAGCCCGGTTTCGTTGCCACTGGGCTAGAGAATGCCATGGGATAGAGAATACCAATTCTGCCTGCTCATCCACCATTGGTTGCGCTAGACTGAGATCTAAATTCATTTCATCTTTAGACAGGAAAAGAAGGCAGGTTGATGAAAAAGAAAAGGTGGTAGTAAAAAGACTCAAACTTGATGCGAAACTTAAAAAGACTAGGACGAGACTGGTCCAAGTTAGAGCTAGGGGTTAGACATTAAGCCTGTGTCAGAGCCGGGGTTGGCATTCAAAAAACACTTAAAGATATATGTGAAACTTTAGGGAAGTTTATCTGCTAACCAAGTGGAGCGGTCTCTCTCACAGATTAACTTGTGAGGGAAGGAAGCAAGAACTGGTAATCTTGGTTTTCGACTCGTCTCATTCGAGAGGCGATAGTTAGACCAAGAGGTTGCCCTGATCCTTGGGCTGATAGTAAAGTAATTTGCTCTTGAATGACAGGTCTACTCTCGGATACAAAGGTTCTATGTTCAAGCAATTGGGCCCACTTTCATTGGATCCTTCCGAAGTAGGCGAAGGTCGAGTTGCTGACCTGAACGCTTTGGCTCTTTTGGGTAAGTCTTCTCGGAGTAAGAACCTTTCTTTTTGAGCCGGCGCGGCGACCGATGGTCTCCATTCCGCCTTATCTTTGCTCTCTGTCGGTGGAGGTAGAATGACTTACACGTCAATTGTGAACCCGCCCCCCTGAACTACCGAAGATAGAGTGCACAACTCGATCTACGATAGATATATTTACATATCTAAGGCATTGTTCTTGGGCATCAGTCATGCGTCTAGTGTCTGGGAGGGTAGTACCTTGCTAGTTAGTAACTGCAGGCCGTAGCCTCGATCCTAAGTCAGATAAGACTGTCGGTGTGAAGTTGCTAGCATAATCTGGTAAGCAGCGGGCTTTCTATCCTCAGAGGTTCCGGTCACGCTAGTCTAAAACATCTTCCGACCGTTGGC
The DNA here is from genome assembly GCA_911865555.2 of Thlaspi arvense. Taxonomy (NCBI): domain Eukaryota; kingdom Viridiplantae; phylum Streptophyta; class Magnoliopsida; order Brassicales; family Brassicaceae; genus Thlaspi; species Thlaspi arvense. Next base: position 42,640 of record CAJVSB020000074.1, read on the forward strand.
TGCTCTCTGGACTCCTGGAGCGACTTCCTTTGAGTTGCATCGAAGAGAGTCTCTTATCAGCAAGTTCCTGTCAAAGGGAATCATTATTCGTAAGTTCCCGTGTGTAAAAGTTGCCTATTCAAAAGGGCGATCAAAAAACCTCTTGCTCTATCTTGCTTGCTCCATCCCGCAAGTTCCATCTCAATGCACGCTTGATCCAGGAATGAATGCTTGACAAGACGATGCCGGGGGGACGAAGCGGATTCATACTATTCTCCGGGAGTCTACCTCTTTCATTTTCAGGTTTTCAGGAAGAAGAGAAGACGGTGCTCTTAGCTCGAAAGGTGGGTAAGGAAGAAAACATTTTAAGTATCACCGCGAGCACCATAGGTATGGAGCCAGACATGCGATACTAGATGTGGCGTCCCTGCGATAGCAGCATAAACGATGACATAAGTAGGAAGGTAACTACAGGTGCAAAGGCTAGATGATTGTAACAATGTAATATCATGATTATCCAGCTTTCCTTAAACCTATGTAGTGAGTCGTGTAGGTGGCGTGTTGAAATTAGGACCATACATTGGGCGACTTTTCTCCTCATCGCTAGCCAGTTTCCAAAAGGGAGAAGAAAAGGTCTTCTGGCAATATCAGGCATACTACTAATCGATTATTTGGCCATTCATGATCGAATACAACCTAGGAACAGTTGTACGCCTACATAACCTACTTCTCATACCAAGAAAGCCAGGTATCAGATCCCTGTAGTTCGAGCCCCTTTTTTTAACCCAGTTCCTGTACGTGGAATTCATTCCAGTAAAGTAGTCAGGGGGGGAAATAAAACCCTACCCACTCTCCTTTCCCCTCCAAACCCCCTCGTGTAGTACGGCAGGAAAGTGGAAGAGACTTTTTTGTATATGATAGTCACTTTGAAAGTATTACTTGAACTCATTCTGACTAAATATGATAAAGCCTATAAAAAAAATCCTAACTACATACCTCCGAAAGGCAGAACAGAATTCAGAACGAGGTCAAAGTATTCACTTTGCGTTCCCTGAGAAATAAGATCACAATAAATATTGTGTATGTGTAGAAGGCTCACTCTCTCGTCTACAAAAAATAGACGTGCGCTTACCTCTTGGAGATTGACTCCTGTTGGTAAGTTCACATCCTCAGACTACGCCGATCTTTATATGTTTTGGCCACGTCCGTTTCTGCTCCGAAGAGGAAGGTTTGGATCTTTTAATCTTATGTCGTGAGGGATATGACCTATGTTAGGTCCATAAGATACCACAGCTTTTGGTGTTCTATGATTAACCTCCGAATAATGAGTAGGTAGTTCGATCCTTTTGATTCTTCTCTTCATAGTCAACTTATGGGGGGATGCGAAGCAATAGGTCGAATTACTATATAAAGATAAAGAAGAGTTGTAAACTATAGGACTGATTGTTCGAGTAGGAAGATTTAGGTTTTTATCCTTCCTTCTCTTCGATAAGAATAGGGATTTTAACAAATTCCTCTTCATTCTCTTGTGCTCAGCGAAGGAACTTCCTAAGCATACTTTTTCGGATCCAAACTTCTTTGTTCTTTCTAAGTCTTCTTCTTGCATAGAAGAACGCAACTGTTGCAAAAACCGGGATTTTAGTAGTAGGCGGCATCCCCTCTTAGTTTTGAGTAGGTGGAACCATTCAGTTTTGCTTCTTCTCCACATTCTTAGCGGTTGATGCAGTAATTTGCCTATGATTTTTTCAACTGAAATTTCTTTATAGAAAGATCTCCTTATTTCTTCACCGCGTATTATCGCGTTATTTTCTTGAAAAGATATTATATCACCGTGGGAAAGTTTCAAATGAGTAATGCTTACCATTCCTTTATTCACACAAACCCTTCGATGACTTATCGGCTGCCTTGCTTGAGGAATAGTTTCAAGAAAATGGAGACGAAGCGGAATAACGTCAAATCTTGTTTCTGGATTGAGTGGAAAAGGGATATATGAAGTTCGTTTTGTTCCTCTGTGCATCTCTGTGATGGGTAAATCCCCATGAAAAAGGGGCAACTTTCGTGTAGTTTGTAATTGTATGTAACTGGTAAGATATTTTTTCGGATAAATCTTTCTCTTCTTAATAGATCTCTTCCTGTTCCTCAATCTTCGTAGAATGCGGCGTTGTATTATTGTCAGTTCTCTGTTCCGAACATTTCCTGAAAGTAGACGACAAGTTTGAAATCTTAATGGTACTTTCTTATCCCATCCACCTCCCCGATCTGCGACAACTATAATAAGTTATAACAAATAGAAAGAAAGCGGATATGCGACGATTCCTCCCCATAAAACATCCCAACGGATACATAAAACAACATTTATTTAGCTCAGGATGGATTAAAGGAGGTAGGCTTAGAGCCAGCAAGGAAAGAAAGCAAAGACGAAAGGACATAGATTAACACTGAACACAAAGCCATCCTTTCCAATAAGTCCTGCAACTTCCTTACCTTGGGAACCGAAGTCAATATAAAGATCTTATTGTTATAGTTGATAGGGATTCTAAACAATAATAAACTATTGGGATCCTACCTTGGTAACTGATTCGATTCTTGACTTATAATTCTTTTTAGACAGAAACAATAAGATTCTGATTGTCTTTTTATTATATAGAATATATAGTAATTATGATTATTTTCATTTTATTTGAGATTTATTCTTTGCCCTTTCTTCGACTTCCTTTGGCAAAGGCCCAAACTACAGCTTTGAGTAACTCCGTGCTCCTTTTAGTTTGGCCATCCGGAAGAAAGATTCCTCCGACCACTATACATGTGATTGGACTAGTTAATTATGTTCATAAATAAGTAGCCCTTCCTTAAGCGTCCGTTCACCTCAGGCAATGAATACGGATTCCCTTGCTTCGTATACAGGGTTTGTGTGAAATGAGCAGCTTAGTAGGGAAAAGCAAATTCCGTATCTCAACTCAATAGGTCGACCCGAGTCATCGCTATATGGTATGAGGAGTATGATAGCGAAAAATACTTAAGTACCTTCCACTAGTCCTTGTTCTACTTTGAGTTAGTTAAGCCCCCATGAACTTCCTAGTTGGAAGCTTAGACTTTCATAAGGCGGCTAGCTGTAAGTGTTAAACTTATGTCCAAACTAGGAAACGGAACAGGAAAGCGAAGCGCCTAGTTCTAGACTAGGCTAGCATGGGAAAAGGAAAGGGGGAGTTATTGGGCTACTGGCCCTATACCCCCTCAACAATTCCACTCAGGGGAAAGAGGAGGAGGTGCCTTTGCTTTCATGATCTTTTCCAGGTCAAACTTTCGCAGGAAGTCGTGTCTTAGGAATCGAGCTCTCATGCATGCTTGCCTTCGATTTATCATTCCATCTGCTTCGCATTCAGACACTATAATATAAAGCGAGTGGGGTCTCCATCTTCTTCATCCATGGTAATCATATTTATGCCAGCGCCCTCATGTCTTGGCAAGGGGTTTTGGTGAACATTAGGAGCAGGCTCGCTTTGTACCAAAATTTCACCTCTATTAATCATGTCTTGAATGCGGTGCTTCAAGATCAAGCACTTATCCGTAGCATGACCAGGCGCATTGGAATGGTATGCGCAAGTCTCATTTGCTTTGAACCAAGAGGGTGGAGGATTGCTGACAGGCTTTTGGGGAACTGGTTCCATGATCTTCAAATCTACCAACTTTTGAAATATTTGTGACAAGGGTTCCGACAAAGGGGTGAATTCTCTTCTCGGCCTCCGGTTGCGTGCTTGATTGTTCGTTGCAGGGGGAGTTGGGGATTGATATGCTTGGGCCGGGTGTCCTTGACGAAGAACTTGATAAGGATCGGCTAGCTGGTACTGAGTGCCTATCAATGAGAGCTATCGGATTGGCATGGAAGATAGAGCAACGAAGTTAGACTCTGGTATGCTAATCACTGAGTTTATATACTCTGGATGAGGAGATTCCTTATTCTCACACATGGCCGTCTCTCATGAGTGGAAGGGATATTCTGAAAGGTGGAATATATCAGGAATTCGGTCCTCTTTTGCTTTTGAACAGATATTTGGCTGGGAGAAGAATCTTTGAGATCTCCTCCCCTATGGCTGAGATTCCTGAATATGAGAAAGGACTTGCAGACTATTGGACGGCTTGACACTGACTTATCTTAGAGGGTACTCTTCCTGAGATCAAAGTTTTTTCTTCTTCTTCTTTGCGGCTCTTAGTGAAAAAGGAGCTCTGCCATTTCTATCAGCTAGTTAGCTAGCCGCTCTTTCCCTAGTCTTCGCTAGTCTCATTTTCCTTCGGCTTCTGGCTTTCGGACTAGTAGCTAAGTCCCCTTCCTTTTTAGGGAAGAAGGGAAGGGAGGACAGTCTTGAGTTCTGTATGATAGGAGTTTTCCCGGATCTTGATCTATGAGAACAGTCTGTAGCCAGAACCGTCGATTGAGAGGGATCACCTTCTCTCATTGAGGAGGGGGGAACAGCATTGATTGTTTTCCAGCAGTGACAACGACAACTCTGGCTGGCAGGGATCCCATTCTCTTTCTATATGAATAGGGAAAGGGGGAAGGAATGCAATAGCATCGAGTAGGTCTATTACTATTAGGTCTAACCTTATCTTTCTAGAGGAATGGATGTTCTTTGAGCTTGAGCAGTTTCTATTAGGGTCATGGTATTAGGGTAGGGACATTCTCTCGTAGCTCTGCCAAGCGAGACATTAGATCTTCGAGGTTTGTCCTCTCGCGCAAACTGGAAGTGTCTTGAATCAGAGTGAGGAAAATCTTCTCTTATAAAAGTCTTTGGCTTGGTAGATAGTTTCCAACGACATGTCGAAGTAGTCTCCCAATGTCTTCCTTTGTTGCTGCAGAACGTCAGGGGTAGGAGCTAGACTTGAA
>CAJVSB020000074.1:55000-62500 GCA_911865555.2 Thlaspi arvense
CGAGAGGTTCAAAGACACTCGACTGAAAGGAGAGTTACTTCGTACCACTAGAGCATCGGATTCAATAGCAGCGGTTATTCTAATTGAATGTCAACCCGCGTATTCTGATTCACTTTATCCAATCAAGAAAGGGCTATGCGAAAGAAATAGAGAGAGCTCTTTCCGGCGAATGTGCTGCTGATTCAATAGCTGTTGATTCTTTGGCATCAATCCCAGCTGCCTTTCTTCGGCCGTCTTCTTCCACTCTTCCTAAGACCTGTAATTCCTTTAGGCCACTCACAGGAAACCCGGTAATTTGTCCTAAATCGTAGGCTAGGGCTACCTAAACCTTTCCTTCCCTCAAAGCAAGCCTATTCTAGTCTCGAGCCACTCCTTTCTTCCCTCACTATCCGAATTAGCTCTTCAGGGAGCAGGCTCGGCAGTACCATACGTGACATTTCGATCGGGCACTAGTCATTTTTTTGTGTCCTTGGTCAATGTCCTTTTTTCTGTCTAGCCGTGCTGTGAAATATAATTGTTATGGCGTTAGGGCATCTGGTCTTCAACATACTTTTCACTGACTTTTTTCTACTCCTTTGGGCGGCCAACTCCTGTTCTAGGCGAAGCAGTCGTCCTTTTGTTCCGGGGTAAGCTCCTATACAGAGCCAGCAGCTCGTGTCGTAATCAAATTCTGCTTTGAGAGATTCTTTTTCTTCGTAAAAAAGATTAGTTCGCATCCTTTGTTGGCCTCTAGCTGGCTTGATATTGATGGCTGGAGAACTTTTCGTATCGTACAATCGCTCCCGGCGATTGAGTGAGGTGGTCGATCTTTCATTCGTCAAAGTCAAAGCGGCAGCACAAGTAAATGCAATAGTATGAAAATTAGGATGCCATCCCTTAGCTTGGCTTGAAAAAGCCAATAAGCTTTGAAGCGGCTGGTCTTTAGATGTCTCTCTTAAGGACTTACGATACCCTCTCGCTTAGCTCGAGTCACTACGTACGTGAGAATGCGTTTTAAGGTATCGCTGGATGATTCCACCAATGAGAAGTGAAACGCTCTTTTATAAGTCATAATCTCGCTGTCTGCGTCCTCGCGAGCTTAAGCTTGCTCCGGATGAGGGGAGTACTTACTCATAGGTGACTGTGATGCCTTCCCCCCTTCGGCTTCGGCTTTCAGAGTTGTGAACTAAGCGGACTTTACATTGTCAGCTGATCTTCTTCCGATCCTCACTCGGGATTACCCCGGATGAGCCCCATCGCTTCTTTTCTTTTGTCTTTTTATGATTTCTCTAACCCGACTCGGGCGGTACTTCTCGCTCCTCTCTCTAATCAAAAAGGCAGAAGAGGAATCGGACGCAGCCTATTCTTCTTATTGCTAACAGCCTATTAGGGATTCAAGTATAGTAAGAGGCAGGAGAAGGCGAAAGAGGTCCCCCTCGTACCAAAGCCAGGTAATGGCAATTAAACTCGGGCTTGCTGTTGCTTATCAACTTCCTATTCAAGTGAACCGGGCGTAGCGAACAGATCTTTCTCTTCCTATGAATGCGCTGAGGAAGAAGAAGTAGCGATATGCCGCAAATCGTCTGTTAGAGAATCGTTTGTTAAAATATGATTTCTCTTTCGAGATGCGAAGAGTAGCGAGGATAAATGGTAACTAGTAGGGTGCGGAGCGGCGATTGACCTAATAGGAAGACATGGGCCATTACTACTATGGTAACACCTATAGCTGTCTCGAATTCAAAAAGCTTAGTAAGGCAAATGTTAACTTGTGTAAGGAGATATTTCAATATACTTTTATCGATGAAAAGAGGAAAAGAAAATCTTTTTAGCCTGTGTCTCAGAAATAGACTGCCCGCCTTCCGGCAGTCTATTCTGTGGAAGACTGTTAGCAAGAAGGAGATCTTTTGAGTTGAGGTTTGAAGGCAAAATCCAATAAGGCTAGGCACCTTTGATTGGAATTTCTTTTCCATCGGCATCCTAGCAATCCAAAGAATAGAACATGGTTGACCTTGCTATTGGGACTTAGCCCATACAGGCTAAACTTATCACCCCACTGGCATGGAAGAGGAGCGGAGGGACTGATGACTTTCCTCTTTAGTTGGATTGCAGGAGGCATCGAATGCAAACAAAATAGGGTACTTCTATAGCTTTCACGTGGCGAGAGGCTTTGCCCAAGGGTTTTCTCCCGAAATGCCCAGAATAGGTTTTGCAAGACTGCCTTATTCGCACAGAACAGTTAATCTACGAGGGGGAGGAAGAATAGTAGTGGAAGGGCTTCGAAATCTACCCGGTACTGAACTAGGAATAGCCTGACGGAATCGCCCCTTCGGGCCTACCTTCGACTGCGGGTCTCTCAACTGTATGAATACGAATACCAAGTCGGCCATTCACATTCAGTAGTAGTCAGCTTGCCTAGCAGAGGGAGGCCCTTAATGCTATCTGTAGACATTGCACATCACCGCAGTCTAACCGCGCTTTGACCTGGCACGGTGAGAAGCAGCCCAGTCAGCGCAACTAAAGCAGAGTAGACGGCACACGTAAACAACCCAGCCGAGCCGCCAGGGGCGAAGAGCTCAGCGAACTGTGAGGCTTTTGAAGAGGAGAGCACGAAGAGTGGATAAGGGGCAGATGTTCAGGGCTGCCCCTGTATCGAAACAACTAAACAAGCCAAAAAAAACCCTAACAACCAATTCAAGTGTAAAGATCCCAGAAAACACCATACAAACACCTTTAATCCTATAAATACTGAACAGAATGTAGAACCCCCTAAACCGCCTGACCCGCCTTTGAACCCCCAACAATGTTCTAACCAAACCACAAAGAATGATCTGCCTCCGGAATGGAGATCCTACCTGATTCCCCAAGTTGAAATTCCAGATATAATAGAAAGGAGCTTGACTCTTCAGAATCTTCGATACATCCTCAACAGAGAGGACGAATGGATAGTAGAGATAGAAGTAAAGTATATCACCCACCCCTTCGGATAGGCGCTTCCGTAGTTTTCTCAGATCCGTGAGAATGGGAGGAGCTGAAGGTGGAGACTTACATGTTCTATTATGCAACTCAGTGGCTGTTCCCATCCTGCTCTTGGGATGAGACTTGACTTCTCAGATGCTGCTTCTCCTTTCTTGTCTTGTGGCAGGCATAAAGGGTGTTAAGCTTTAAAGGCCACTAAGGCTGTAGTTAGTGAGTTGCCTGCCCTCGGTCTTTCTGCCGCAAAGAAGGAAGCGAAAGAAAGGAGCAATCCGCTTTCAAGCTGAAGTTAGAAAGTAATAGGTTCTTTGCCAGTGTGGGGATCATGAAGAGGGTGATCTATCTACTCGACAAGCCCTACCATGATTGAATGACTGAGTTATGCTCGCCATATAGGTCTATCTGGAAACCGGAACTTTAACCAGAACGTACAGAAGATCCTTCATCATAGGTCCCTGCCCCATAGCCGTTGTGCATAGTCATTCCAGGTCCACGCATGTTGGAGATAGGAGCGACTTGATCTTTGGCTATCGGGTTGATGGCGGTCCTATACTGGAATAATATACATAGTCTTTCTTTTTTACCAAGTGGACAGCAGGGACCCTCCTCATCACCTACTTATTTATCACTGGGTTTACCTATCTCGGTGGAGTAGGTTTATCTCTAATCTACCTCATCTACTTAAATCTATTTCGCGGAAAACCAGCTATTACGCATTGCATTGTTACTCGGACCTTCACCCTGAAACCTACGCCCGTCCATTCCTTTCAAGCTGTATCCCGGTTCCATCAAGAGTTTACCTTTCGCCCCTTTTTCCATTTGAAATATGACTCTTGGTTCTACGCTGTTGAAAGCTAGCTCCTGACTCGAGGGGGTATGGAATGACTTATATAATATAAGAGATCTCTCTTAGGATACCCCACGGAGAGGGAAGAAGGCTAGTTAATCAGCTTCGGGAAAGAAGGAAGCAAGCGTTCCAAGCGAAGCAAAGGAGCCAAGACAGTAGGACGGTTGCTAGCACGACTTATGGCTTTCTAATCTCTTTCTTTCTTTCCCCTCGGGATGTCTGTGCAAGCCTGTCTCTTTATAGATAGTCATTCCTTTCTTTCCTTTGTTAGAGAATCACCTCTCTCTGGTCTGGTAGGAATTCCCTCTCTTCTGTAGTCATGCCAGTAGTCAGCCAGGGAGTGAGGAAAGCCGCTTTCAAGCCAGTACGGTACCACTCTCTCCGCTATAAGAATTGAGTGAGCCGATCCCATGAGAAGGGTTTGAGCCGAGCTGCTTTAGCTGGTAGAAAGCGGTTAGCGCCTGTCGTAAAGGGTATTAGGTTCTGAAAGAAGACCTGAATACCCACCCGATGGGTTGTGACAATGACCATTTTTCCTATTGATTTGAGCTATAGATACTGTAAAAGCCAACTCATGTTTCCACTCAATTTTCATTACGAAGATGTATCACGTCAAGATCCGTTGCTCAAACCGAATCACGCCAACGTTATGGAAGTTCCTGGATCGTGTGAAATAAGAGTAGTACCAAAGGCACCCTATAATTTCATAATAAAAAATGGAAAATTGGCTATGGAGATTCCGCGCGGTCAGAAATTCATACAGACACAAAGGGGTTCGACAGGAAAGTCCTTTCGATCTAATCCATTCTTGGGGTCAAATAAAGACAAAGGATATGTAAGTGACCTAGCACGACAAAGCACTCTCCGAGGGCATGGAATGTCTAATTTTTCGGTCAGAATCTCGACAGTAATGTCTCTGTTAGATTTTCCGGTCGAAATACGGAAAAACTCCATTCAATTCTCGATGGAAACGGAGTTTTGCGAATTCTCCCCGGAACTGGAAGATCATTTCGAGATCTTCGAACATATTCGAGGGTTCAATGTGACTATTGTCACTTCGGCCAACACACAAGATGAGACTTTACCACCGTGGAGCGGCTTTTTGCAAAAAGATGAGGGGGAAACTCAGTAAGATGTCGGAGAAGCGAAATAGTAGAGATCACAAACGTAGATTGCTCGCGGCTAAATTTGAATTGAGACGAAAGCTTTATAAAGCCTTAAAGATCCCGATCTTCCTAGTGATATGCGGGACAAACATCGTTATAAGTTGTCCAAGTTGCCAAGAAATAGTTCCTTTGCACGAGTAAGAAACCGATGTATTTCCACGGGTCGCCCTCGTTCTGTATCTGAGTTCTTTCGAATTTCTCGTATCGTTTTTCGTGGATTAGCATCTCGAGGTTCTTTGATGGGCATAAAGAAATCGTCTTGGTAGCAACCACCAAACCAATAGAACAAAGAAAGGTTAGCTCCGCAGCTGGTCCACAAGCAAGGTAAGTAAGTCCATTACCAGCCGGCTCCGGACCGAAAGGACCTAACAGAGTAATCCCTTATCTTGGATCGGAGATGCGAACGGGGCGGGAATCGAAGTGGGGGACCTCTCTCTACCGCTTGTGTCTATTTCCTGTCAAGTATGCTCCCCAGACATAGACTACGTACAAAAAAAGGTGGGTGAACAAGAGTTGTCACGATAGGAAAGAGAAATGACTATAAGGAACCAACGATTCTCTCTTCTTAAACAACCTATATCCTCCACACTTAATCAGCATTTAGTAGATTATCCAACCCCGAGCAATCTTAGTTATTGGTGGGGGTTCGGTCCGTTAGCTGGTATTTGTTTAGTCATTCAGATAGTGACTGGCGTTTTTTTAGCTATGCATTACACACCTCATGTGGATTTAGCTTTCAACAGCGTAGAACACATTATGAGAGATGTTGAAGGGGGCTGGTTGCTCCGTTATATGCATGCTAATGGGGCAAGTATGTTTCTTATTGTGGTTTACCTTCATATTTTTCGTGGTCTATATCATGCGAGTTATAGCAGTCCTAGGGAATTTGTTTGGTGTCTTGGAGTTGTAATCTTCCTATTAATGATTGTGACAGCTTTTATAGGATATGTACTACCTTGGGGTCAGATGAGCTTTTGGGGAGCTACAGTAATTACAAGCTTAGCTAGCGCCATACCTGTAGTAGGAGATACCATAGTGACTTGGCTTTGGGGTGGTTTCTCCGTGGACAATGCCACCTTAAATCGTTTTTTTAGTCTTCATCATTTACTCCCCTTTATTTTAGTAGGCGCCAGTCTTCTTCATCTGGCCGCATTGCATCAATATGGATCAAATAATCCATTGGGTGTACATTCTGAGATGGATAAAATAGCTTTTTACCCCTATTTTTATGTCAAGGATCTAGTTGGTTGGGTAGCTTTTGCTATCTTTTTTTCTATTTGGATTTTTTATGCTCCTAATGTTTTGGGACATCCCGACAATTATATACCTGCTAATCCGATGTCCACCCCGCCTCATATTGTGCCGGAATGGTATTTCCTACCGATCCATGCCATTCTTCGTAGTATACCTGACAAAGCGGGAGGTGTAGCCGCAATAGCACCAGTTTTTATATGTCTCTTGGCTTTACCTTTTTTTAAAAGTATGTATGTGCGTAGTTCAAGTTTTCGACCGATTCACCAAGGAATGTTTTGGTTGCTTTTGGCGGATTGCTTACTACTAGGTTGGATCGGATGTCAACCTGTGGAGGCACCATTTGTTACTATTGGACAAATTTCTCCTTTGGTTTTCTTCTTGTTCTTTGCCATAACGCCCATTCTGGGACGAGTTGGAAGAGGAATTCCTAATTCTTACACGGATGAGACTGATCACACCTGATCAGTGAAAAATTCTGACACCAATCATTTACATATTACACCAAGAATTGACAAGCGGATAAGTTTTCTAGTTTGCTATGTTGATATAGCTTAGATAGGGAAAAGATAACTCCACTATAGGGTAGGGCTAAGAGGGCAATTTCCGTCATATCCAGTACCATCAATACCGGCAGAGGAAGAAGAGGTACTATCTCCCACCTGACTCACGGTCGCTCCACGAGAAACCACCACTAGGAGACGAAGCAAGCCGAGGGTTTCGAGGCAGATATCGCCATGACACGGTAGTAGGGAAACCGGTGCTTTTAAGCAGCACTAGAGAGGGGATAGAGACTCGATACTTCAAACTAATGTCCTTCTTCCTCTGAGCCAGGTTCCTTGTAGAGTCTATCTACTAGAGACATTAACGGTGCTCACCCGGTTGGGAAATTTCCATACTCGAATTGAACGCTCTCCATCGTACAGTTCGGCGGAAGAGCTAGTTCATAGGGCTCGTGCTGTCATGGGACCGACGGTGAAAAGCTCGGGATGATGATGGGGCTAGCAACCAGTCCTCCAAGAAGCTAGATCTCTTGGGCGCTTTGTTTCCCTTGTAGCCAAGTCATACTCATTCCGTACGACGAAGGATTGGACCCTTCTTCCCCTTTAAGTCAAGTTGCCATCTTGTCGTATGGCGAAAGGTTGGGACTTCCAGGTTGGAGCTCGATACCATTAATGGCTTACCCATTTCTGCATGGTCGAGGGACCTGGGTCAATAAAGGTTCCCCTTACTATACGAAACGAAATAGTAAGTTAGGCCTGTAGTACTCCAGCGATGGGGATT
>CAJVSB020000074.1:67500-91812 GCA_911865555.2 Thlaspi arvense
CGAATCTACAGGGCTATCACCTTCTTTGGCCAGATCTTCCAACCTTTTCACAATTACAGTTCACAGCGCCCAATCCATCCAATGCATTCTTTTCGATCTTGTACTCAGGGTACACTGAACACCAAAAAAATCTCGATGAAAAAAAGAAAACTACAAGCAACTACATCAACAACCTCTATTCCTGACATGAACGGCCGCTTTCTTGGAACTAATTCATAGGCGCTTTCAATTAGTTATACTTCTATAACTATATAAAATAAACAAATATAACAAGTGTGCGATACGAAGCATCAACCTACAGAAAAACGAATTGATTGACTATTGAGTGCAACCCCGTAACTAGATAGACTATGGTAGTTCAGGTGCGCTGAAAGTCTTATTGGCTAGATCTTATCTTAAGACGAGGTTGCCACCATTCATTGAGTTAAGGTGTGAGAACGGTCACCCGGTTTTAAAGAAGTTCAATTAGAGAATGACTCCAAAGATCTACAAAAACCATCAAGAAATCCGGGAAGGAGGCTCGGTTATGGTGAGGGGAAGGTGTTAAGATCCGTAATAGTATGACAATAACCTAGGTCATTGTCTTTCCTTTAAATTTAAAGATGCATCATTATTCCCATTGCTGATAAAGATTTAGAGGGTAACTCATGAAAGGTCCTCTTTTCTTTATCTTTCACAAATTAACATGATCACATCATTTACGTATATATAGTACGATATTCGTGGATTTATCGAAGTAAAGGATATCTTTGCGCGCAGCATAGAATTAAAGTCTATTTTATGAGATTGGTAACATCAACCTTGGATGGTGTGGTGCTTTTTGAGGAGATGTGGAATCAACACTCACACTCTCTTATTGGCTTTTATTTGCTCCCATATAGTCACTGGAAGACTTTAAACCCTTTCCTCAAATGTCAGAGGGCTTGACTTGACTAAGCCTTGTACCCTCGGAAGGCATATTTCACATAAGGCGCCTACGCACCGAACCGTAAGGAATAGAGTGATAGAACGCCTATTAGACAGGAATGGACCTCCTCTTTGCTATGGAAGCTATCGATCTGATCTTAGCCTACTCCTCCGCACCTAAAGGAAGATATTCTCTCCTGCTCATCATGAATAGAAGCTCCAAACCGATAGAACCCACTGAGCCTCCTCCCCGAAAGGAACATCTTTTCTTATCCACTGGGCAAAACCAAGCTGTTGGGCAAACTGGGCTGGCCCATACCATTCGACCCCATGTTCGAATCATTGCGAAGAAAACGGAAAGGAAGGTCCCGGGATGACAAAATGCTACACCAAAGTTCGGCTACCGCCGGAGAACCAGAGAAAGGAAGCGGAAAAGCGGAGCAGGGGTACGCGAACGGAGATTGAAAAAGAAGGAGCTAAGAGCACCTCAGCAGATCGATGGGGGGGAAGGAAGAATGGAAAGGAGGCAAGAGGGCTAGAGAGAAGCCTAAAAAAGATAAACCACAAAGGACCATTGAAGCTTTGAAAGCGGGAAGTCACTTGAGCATCCCTCTGTAAAAGTAGGCAAGAAGGGCCAAGAGCCAAAACTTCCCCTCGAGCTAGCCTACTAAGGGGAGGAATTCCACAGCGACTTGTACACCAGCAGGACATAACAAGAAAGGACTCATTAAATAAAGGAGTAAATTCACATACTCTTTCTCCGATACCTCCTCTGTGGATTGGACAGCATTTGTCAGAAAAGTTTTGAAACCAGCCTGCCGCTTGGCTTTGTTCTTCCCACTTCCCAGTTGGCCAAGAAAACTCGAAAGGAGGAGTCTTTAGGTCACCAGTCGTCATGAAAGCATTCGGTTTCAAGCCAATGAGAGCCGCGACGTCAAGGAGTCTTTGGCTCATCATGCAAACCGGGAAGTGAAAGGCATTGCTGGTGGTAGACCAGAAGAATGGATCAAGGGTTGAAAAGATTGGGTGGGGTTAAATGGAATACGGATGGTGCTAGACCTAATGGCCTCGTAAAGGCCTTGCCCCTCCCAAAAATGACTCTTAAAGGGTTCCACGCGGGCCACCCACTGACGCCACTCCTCGCTGGCGTCTGGCCAAGAGCGAAGGGCATTATAATAGAAAACTCGGCTCCAGGGCCGGACCTTTAAAGGGAAGATCTTCTCTTTAGGATAATAATCCGAGATGGAAGGGGAAGGGCGGAAGGTCCAGCAGGGACCTAGGGTAGCAAGACCGTCTCCATAGGTGTGGATAGTATCAGAAATATACCCCTATCTCTTGATTGTGAGACAAAGAATAGGCTCGGTGGGGAGATTTGTCCATGACTGTTAAGAGGAAGATTCAGACTGGAAAGATAAGTCTTGCAAGGGGAGACAAAAGGTAAACTGAAGGGACCTACTCACTTCGGATGTCAAGGCTAATGCAGCAGAAGAGCTACCCACAATCGAATTTATAGGACTCACTGGGATCAGAGATAAGCATTCAATTGAAATTTGAAAAAGAAAAATGGCTGCCCACGATCCCAGAGAAAAGCGAGACTTGATGAGCTTTGAGATACGTGGGAAGCGGGAATGACGGCATCCATTAATTGAAAGGACGGCTTGCATAACCCGCCTCATCGTGACACGCCGCCAAGGTGGACAAACCCGGTAGGGACACATGTTTGAAGGTGGGAATATCTTGGACAAGGCACAAGACGCACGTGTCATTTAAAGTAAGCCAAAAGGGCTTAAACTCTTTTTTTTTTTATGATCACCGGAACTTTGTTTCAGGATTTCGATGCCATAGGAAATGATGGCAGGAACGATTTTTGGCAGGATGATGTCGATATCCAAGGTACTACAAGGTAAGATATAGTCTATTAATTTAACCTCATAAGGTATGCTCTAAATTGATTATCAGAAGAGTTGAGGGATTCTACTGCTGAATGCCCTTATTTATTTAATTTATTGGTACTTCGTCTTGTTGCCATTCTCTTAATCTAGTAATGAAGAATGCTGCCGAATTTATATTCGCTATATTGTATTCCTACAGGAATCTATTTGCCTTTGTTTATGGTCCGCTCTGATAAAGGATGTACGCTACACCGCTAGACTTTCATTATTCCATAAAGCCATCGGAATATCAGCTTACCAGGGCAGATCAATTTAAGCTAATAAGATTCGGGATTTTGAACTCAAGCTTTAGCCTTAGCTCCAAGTTTGCACCAGGATCCACTTGTTGTTTAGCCCGCATAAACAAAGAAGGTGTGATACAATCAAGAGAGTGGTGTCTTTAC
Organism: Thlaspi arvense; assembly: GCA_911865555.2. Taxonomy (NCBI): domain Eukaryota; kingdom Viridiplantae; phylum Streptophyta; class Magnoliopsida; order Brassicales; family Brassicaceae; genus Thlaspi; species Thlaspi arvense. Next base: position 70,742 of record CAJVSB020000074.1, read on the forward strand.
CGGTTTATAAAACTAGCCACTGGTATACGATGAGCTCTTTACGTGAACTACTGAGGAAGGACCACCCTTTGATTATACCGTTTGACTTTTTCCATAGGTTCACCCTAAATTCACCAATAGCCTATTCTATTTTACGAATTTAGGGTGATCCAAGATCATCATGGACCTACGCATGTGCAGCACGGACTTGTCCGCTAAGCTACTTCTCCTATATGTTTCCAAGCCACATCCCCCTTTCTATAATAGAAAAGAGCTTGAAAACCATCTATACCCGGTGCTAGTTAAAAAGAAGTAGAATAGGCTTTTCGGGGCAAATGCCAAAAAAGGAAGACCAGTCGGAGTAACCCCACCCCAGCCCCCAGAAATTGAATCTGCAGTGGAAGAAGTAGACGGAAGGAACAAAACGACTTTCTCACTATATGGATTAGCTTCTTACTTAACCAGTAAACCAAGTAACGGGTAATAAGTTCTGAGTGTTAGCACTATTAAACAACCAACCGTAAGGGAAGCTGTTTTGTCGTCTGTACCGGTATTCTTTGCAAGCTGTCCCTAGAGCTATGGAAAGACAGCTTATGTGTATGTCCACTTCTGCAAGGGTAATACGGGTAGACGCAAAGAAAAGAAAAGATATCCCTTACCTGAGTAATTAATCGAATACCGGTCAGCTAGTATCCGAGTTAATTCGCTAAGGTTTAGGGAAGTTAGCTGAAGTAAGCAAAACAAAAGAGTAGCGGAGAGTTCTTGAAAGATGATACCACAAGCAAGCCATCTAGTGCAGTAGTTTAGTTTTAAGGTTTTCACTGTAGTGGTAAGGGTGCACGGGTTGAAAGAATTCATTCCCGAATCGAATGGAGAATCAAGAGTTGCAGCTTAACCAGAAGTTGAAGCCGGGAATTCAAATAGATAGTACATGAGGGGTGAAGTTCTTTTCCCAAGCCGTCGAAGAAAGACCTAGCCGAAGGAGAGGTACTTATAGCAGAACAGGCCGATCAAAGAAGTGAGCCAAGAGCCACTCATCTGAGCCAGCGGATTCTCATTCGTATGTCCTGCTAAACTTCCTCATATGATTCAACCTGTGTGGAATACTACAATCCGGGCATTCCTCTCGATATGAGATGGTTCAGCAGAATAGTCCAATCTTGAGAAAGGACTTTTGCATCTTTTGTCTCAGCGTCCGAAGTAATATAGGGATTCCCTCTTTCGCCATCTCATCGGTAATTACCTGCTCAGATAGATATTACTAAATGTACGGGCAATCCATCCGGAAGAAAGCCAACCAGTTCTTGTCTGACAAGGAAGCTTGTGTCCCAGTTTATTTCTTGCTTGCCGGGAAAGAGATCTCAATCCAGTCAATCCAGAGTGCTCGACCGGGACTGATTCCTAGAGATAGCGGAGAGTCATTTTCTCTTAGCTGCTATCTGCCCGGGAAGTCACTTCTGGTACCAAAGAGACAAGCCGGGATCTCTAGCCCAGAATACCTTATCGGTAACCACCTGGCTTTGCTTGCTTTCCCGATTTACCTTCTTTGCCCGGAATTAGACTGTCGATCCAATAAACTGTTGGTCTTCATACCAAATACCAATCAACTATATCTGTACAGAGAAGCTTTCTTCTTAACACTGCCATACCTTTCGAGAAGTGGAAGTCCCAATCCATTAATTGAGATTGAGAAGAAAGAGATTCCAGTCACCTTTAGCAGAAGATCTTTAGAAGTTTTTGCAAAGCAAAGCAGGTTAGAGTTCGAGTTCCTAAGTAGCAACCATAGAATGGAAAGCCAAGAGGAATCGATTTAGCAGGAACATACCAGGCCCTTCCGGACCAGAAAGACAGGTTCCTCAGATCTTCTCTTTACAGTGAAATCCTGTTTCTTGGATCTAAATTCTATCTTATAGCTAGTTATATATGTAGCAAGAAGCTCTCTTCAATCAATCAATCTGACGGAACTGGCAATAGGAGAGAGGTTTCAAACCAAGCATACATTGGTACCCAGAACAGGTTATCAGCCAATTCGGGAAAAGACTGTCAAACTTAGCTGTCACTCAAACTTCCCAACAAGCAAGTCTGTCTCTTCTTTCATCAATGCCCGGGCATCTTTATCCAGCAATTAAAAGAAGCATTCCCAGTATGACTTGCCTAGCTCTGTGGGAAGCAGCTATTTAAGAAGATGCTGTGGGAATAAGCCCGCTAGTGAATCAGCAGGTATAGAAGAAGCTGCTATGTTTGCAATAAAAGGTGCTTTCGTATAGGTTACAGAAAGAATGGCTTTTCTCGTGTGTGAAAAGACCAAAGAAGAAGGCCCTTGCGTGTTAGACATTTTGTTGCTTGTGCGTGCCAATTTCCTATTCTAATAAAGGTCTACCGCTAGTGCTCTAGTGATGCGGCCTCGCTAGCTTTCAGAAAAAGAAAAAGAAGACATAACTTCACACGATTTTCTCTCTATAAAATGAAAGAACGCAACCGCGGGACAGAGGAAAGAGAAAGATTTTGATCTCCGATTTGGGATCCCGCACCAGATAAGCCTGCCGTTGAGCCGGCTTACTCGCCCACCATGTCAGCGCCTTCGGGTTAGTTCTTTATGGAGTTCTTTCAAGTTCTTTCTGTCATAACAATTCTCCTTATGGAAGTCCCCCACAAGATCAAGAATGCTTGTTGCCGCCTTGGCTGGCTGTCTTGGTTCTTCGCTTAGCTTTCTGGCATATTCTACTGAGCTTTCCACTCTGGAACTGGCTTTCAGAAAGACCTTCATTCACTTCGCTACCTTTCCTCTGATCGTCGTCCTCGCTCCTAACTACAGTGCAATCAAGATATCGTCACCTCCATGCATACAATAGCTACGAGCTGCCGAAAGTCTTCTTGAAGAAGGGTGGGTTTTCAATAAGAGACGTGGCACAAGGTAGCCATAGGGAAACCCGTGGCTGGATGGAATCCTTCGAGATGGAGAGGAGAGTTTTGACTGCGAGGGAGAAAAATGTCTGGTGGTATCGTATATAAGAAAACGGCTGCTTTTAGGGGACTTCTAACTATCAATTTCATAATATAAGAGAGATGGGATCGTAGCGTCGATTCAGTCCCTCCCAGTTGATTGATTGCTTTTGTACCTGTACTTGGATTCCATTTCGGGAGGGTGCCCAGAGACTGAAGGCGAGACACAACGGAGATGGCAACACCGGCTATTGGTTGAGCGCTTAGAAGAGCACCACCGAATATGAACCCAAGAGCGTCAAGGCTTAGAGCTTCTTCTCAAGCAGCCTATTCTACCAGCCTTCTGACTTTCCTTACCCACGGACAGATAACAAGCTTAGTCAGGCAAGTAGAAACACACTATACACTATAGAGCTTCGATCGAAATTGACCATAGTTCCACCCTGTCTTGTGTGACTGCTTTTTTGGAGGCCTGAGCCGCGAGATTGCTGGTAAGCGGCGGTCTCTCCCCTTCATGTGGCATGCAGAAAAAACAATCAACTTACTGATCTCAGACTCTTTCTTCTTCATGATAGAAGCCACTTTCTATACGTATTGGCCTAGATTACTACCAATGTTTTCTTTTCCATGCATCGCGATCTATTAAGAAAAGGGAAGGTCCTTCAAAATTTTCTGGTCTTTCCTAACTAAAAAGAAGGGTCTAGTCTCACTTCTTCTATGGGGGTCTTTCTTTTCATTTAGCTTTCTCCTTCAAGTTCGCCAGCGATGAGCGATGGAAAGATTGATCGACTCTAAGATCAGATTAGGGGATGGATGATTACTTTTTTTTTGAAAAAAAAACCTTTCTCTCCGCCTGGGCTAGGCTAGTTTCAGTCTTTGCTTCCTGACTGGATGGGAGTCAAAGTGACACGATTGAAATGGAATCTCTCCACTCAATTTGGATTAGAAATAGAAAGATGTGTAAATAGAAAACTCTCTCTCTCTGTTTAAGGCCCTCAGTCCTTTACTATTGATCGTCTACGAAAAGATGGGGAAGAAAGACTGAATGATCTTGCTATTCACTCAGAATGTTTTCCCTTTTGCCTTTGGCATTCTCTCCGTCCTTCTTCCTAGTAAGTGAGAGTCTTGGATCCTTTTTTCTCCTTTTTCTTACTATTCAATTGAAGAAAGCACTTTCTCTAGTGCTGAAGGAACGGACGAAGCGAGCAAATAGCTATGAAGAGAAGGCGAAAGAAATGAATACGAGTCTTAGTCACTAAGTAGTGCTCTTCGGGAGACTCGAAAAAGAAGGGAATCCGCGAGAGAATGTTTTCATTTCTCTCTCTATACCTATTCTTCTATTCCTAGCTGGGGTGGGGTTTGAATTGAATCTAAAATTCATCTTAGACAAGCGACAACCATATACGATTAAGAGATAGGCGGATCTTTCTTTGCCGTTGTTCAGTCATCTGCCTAAATTCTAGAAACCTTTTTCGGTGCTTCCGGCCATAGCTTCCCTCTCCCCTTTCGTATTTTCCAATCTCTATTGAAGAGAGTTCTGGGCAGGTGCTCCTCCAATTCAAATAGGTTGAAGGTCCTCTTTCTTACTAAGTTCATCTCTCTTTTAGTAGTAATAATGGTAAACATCGTGATCCTTCCTTTCGACTCGCCTGCTACCACCACACACTGACCTTAGACCTCCGGGCCTTCTTACTATTTAATTTACTATTATCTCTCCCGGCCAGAAAAGAAAGCGGATTACGCATCCTTTCTTTTCTCTCTCGGGCACACCTTAACTTACTTGGCTTTTGACTCTTTTTCTTCCGTCTATTACGCTTAACTGCAGTCGGAAGATTTTCCACCCCAAAAGCCCTCTTGACTGCTTGAACGCTTGCAGGAAAGCCCATCCCTCCTCCGAACCGCTATCCCACAATCACTCCTTTCCAACTCACTGAGCTAAGTCAGCTTTATTTTTTAAGCAACTAAGTAATTCCCGGAAGGAACGGAACAGCTTACGAAATGAAATTAGTAGCCTTCTTGGTTTGATCTTATCCGCTCTGATTGAATCAGTAAGCGGTCCTAGTGGAGTCCGTTTTTTTTCTGTTTTCACGAATCCCAATGGAAAGAAGCCCTCACTAAGGCGGGATGGATTGCTGCTAGGTTGATCAGCCGGGATTGGGGGCAGGGGAATAGCATAACATAATCTAGTTCAATCCTTTTTAGGAAGATCGCAGCGGGAAGATCTTATCTTGACGGAATTAGATTATATAAGAAGAATAGCTAGAAGGGAGGAATGAGGGCAAAGTCCTATCTATGAATGCTATGGGTCACTCGCTATCGTCTTTGCTTTTCCTGTTACCGAATCGACTGCGAACTCAGGGTTAGCTTAGTCAATTCACTCTTTTGTTTCAGAAGCTGGGATTGGACCGGCTTTCCCTTCTTAACCAGGTTCAAGTGAAGTTAGGAGTAAAAGAAGCCTTGGTGCCTAGCGAAAGCGAGTTCTTCCTTTTCCTTTAATAAGATAAGGCAATTGCCCGTGTAAAGGGAAAGCTACCAAACTCTCTTTAGATTGATGCTCGAGATCATTCCTTTTAGAGGTAACTGCAGGAGGTATCGCCATTCTTGCAGTGCTTATTCCTGAAAACCTGGTTGGAATGGAGGAATCAGAGGAATTCTCGTATAGTCAACAATCATTCCCAAGTCTCTCCTCCTTCTATCCTTTCTTTCATAACATCTGCTAGCAATCATTATTCTTTCTCTTTCTCTAAGGTGACTCGCGGCACACTTCGTATATGTATGATTGAATGCCGACAGCATTCGTTCAGAGTCGCCAAGAGACAGAAGAGCTTATTTCAAGCATTCCCCTTGAGGCGGGAAACTCCTTAATCATTGAACTGGGTATGAGAACTCCTCCCTTATAGTCGAAATTCTTCCAAGAACGGATTCTTCTTAATTAAGTTGATTTGATAACATCTGCTGCTGATTTCAATAGCCAAGTCAAGCTTTCCAGCAGGCGAGACAGATGCCGATTCTACCTCTGCCAACTCCCTCTTTATAGCAGGATTTTCTCCATCAATGGCAGCTCGATTGCCACGTGAAAGCTCTAAGTCAAGAAGTCAAGCCAGCAAGAAAGTCCGAAAGTCATCAGGTACGGTTTCATCATCCTAAGCTACCTCACCGCACTAGGTCCAGTCTATGGGCCCTTAGCCCAAGGATAGAGAGAGGGCTAATGCTTCGGTCATACTAGATTATGACCCAAGGCTTACCGAACTACCTTTGCCGTAACTCAGAGAGAGAAGGCCGCTCAAGCAGAATCTGAATCCGACTTTCGCTAAAGAAGAGCTCTTTACTGCTAAGCTGATCACAACTTCACATTCAAGAAGAGCAAGAAGACGACTCTAGCCCGCTTCTTCCCCTTCTCTTTCTTTCACTATTCCCACCTAGGTCCCCGGCTGATTGATGCTTTCTTCTTTGAACGAGAAATGTGGTCTCTTCCTGGATTCTGAAGTTTTTATAGTTCCTTTCGGGAACTAGGAAAACCCACGTTCAAAGTAGTCTTCTTCTCACGAAGAAGATGAGGCCCCCAGCGATGGGGGGAAAGAAGAGTGGGTATGCGGGCTTCTTTCACATTTTTCGGAGGTTTACAAGTATTGAATGAGGTTGCATTGGATCGGACAGCTTTTAGTTCTTACCCTCTTTTGACTGCTTGGTTATAGGACTATAGCGAGCTGGCCTTTTTTCTGAACATAGATTCCTAGGTTACGAAAGGACCTAGACTACTGAGAACAAACTGCACGTGAGTGATTTCGCCGTCATGTGATACGACATTTGATGATCCCAGAAAGGCGTAATCTATAATCATGACACCACCAACTGCTGCTTTTGGCATTCCACTTGGGATTGGGAAGAAAAGCATGATTTGAGATCGCTAGTCTTAGAGAGCTTGCTGGATGAGAGCAGAGTAGACTAGTTAGAGGAAGGCGCGAAGGGATGAAAGGGGCGAATTGATGCCAAGAAGAAGCTCTTTGAAAGTGAATCTGAAGGGCTTGCATCATATATAAGAGAAGAAGGGCTTACCGCTGTTGATGGTGAATAAGCGCTGTTGGCAATAACCGCTCTTAGCCCATCCGCTGCTATTGAATCAGATGGGAACAAAGCCCCTGCCCTTCGTCCCTGGAACAGACTGTAGCAAAAGCCGAAGGAGATGCGAATGCAGATTCGAAGGTGGTTGCGTCAGGAGCACGTCTGGTGGTATCGTATATAAGATCACTGCTTCTTTTAGGGCGGATTCGTTCACATCGGATTTTTGTCCGTGGGTCTATCTTGACTATTGGTTCACTGTGCTCCATCTCGACTTCTAAACTATCTGATCATGTCCGCTCCTTCTCTTTCTCCTTCTATAGCTGCTTTCTTCCGAACAGCCTATTCTATGTGCCTAGTGTCAGAGAGACCTTTCTTCTATACGCGATTTCCTTGCCTTCCCTCTTCATTGCTAACCTCATCTCGTCTTATTCCGTTCGTGCCCTACGACTAGTAGTTCACTCACTCCCTAAACGGACACTTTAACAATAAGAATAAGGATTTCCGGGATCTAGCCTTAGTTTCTTTTTGAATCTAGTCTTTCTTTGTCTCTTTTCGATTTCCCGCAGGAAAGATAGCAAAGGAGACAATCCCACCCCCAACTCCCCATCTGTCAATGAGTTGCTGACCTAAGCTGTCGCTACCCCCTTCTTATAGAGAGTGCCCCGGGGAGATGCTTCCTATCGGGCAGAGAAATAAATGGAAAGACGCATGCCATGATTCTGATATCTTCTTTTGCTGCTGCTTCTGCTCTTTCTCGCCTTTCTTGCTCGCTTCCTCGGGGCCGGGGCTGCTTTTCAATCTAGCTGATTGAATCTTTCGTCTATCATAGAAGTTGACAATAAACAATGAATAGCAGTAGCCTCAGTAACAGCATCAATTATAGCACAATTCCCTCTACTGTGACTGATTCACCTAACGCCATAGCAAAAATAACAGTTCCTATCATAGCAGCCAATGCTACTGTTCGAGTGTTTGGCTTAAGCTGCAACGGATCAATCAAATACCTCAGGTTCGGTAAACGTGTCTATTTATTACTTTTTTGTGTATTCCGGAATGGACACATTGAAAACCATTCGACCTCATCGGGCACTCAACAGCTTCCTAAAGTGCACTCGCTTATCAGTCGTAACACTAACGCACTCCTCTATCCATCTATCTATAGAAAACCCCGGCAAAGGACTTTACTTCTTTTTTTTTTCTTTTGTGAAAAATCCGAATTTTTTGTCCTTTTGATTTGAGTTCATAATAACTGGCAGGTTTCATTAATGAAAAGAAAAGCGGAGGCCCGCCATCTGCTAGCATTGTGTTTTGGAATCGATTCTTTATCAATGGCCCACCCTTTCTTTGTCTGCCTCGCTCGTTGTCACCTATATTGAAGAAAGAAACCCTGTAGAGAATGAAGAGGGGCCTAGGATCTTCTTCTCAACAGTGCTTCTCGAGGCTCCCCCCTGAATAAGTAAGGCCCCGTTAGCCTGGGCGAAGATGGGGATAAGGAATAAGGATTGAAGCCCCCTTAGCTCTGCCAGGCACTGGACAGGGGTTAGCTCGGTAAATGTGTAGAGCCAAGTGTAGTATGGTGTAGTAGTAGGCACTTCTAGGCCCCTTCCCTATACTGGATCACTCCAGTGCTTTGGGTACTACGGACCCTCTGCCATCCATTGCAGCAGAGCCGTTTCATGAGCGGGGGGGCTAAGCGCAGTTCTTTGAATCAAACGTTGAATGAAATCGATTCTTTTTTAGATATCAAAATGGAAATCGGATAGGATAGATGGATGGATCTATCTTTCCATTTATATATTACTAAAGGATTTATATAGTTAAGTAGCGTAGCAAGAAGCCCCAAATCCTTGATTTGGCCAGGAAAGACTGCACTGCTTTGGGCCCAGGATGCGAAGGGAATGAGCTCGGCTGCTTCTCCTCCACACTGATTTTTCTCCGTGCCTGCTCCGCATGCGCTTCGCGCGCCATTGGCGCTTTGCTCTCCTCTTATTCTTCATTGGACGGTTCGGTTCGGATGGACTTCGCCGTTCTTTCCCAACTAAAAAAGAAAAGGCTGTATCACATCGAGATGTCGATTCGTTTTCCGCCCCCAATGAGATGGGGAATTTGTAACCCCCTATTTATACTTTGGGGCCCTTCATCTTTCTGAATCCAGGCCCGTCCCGGCTCGCGTCGTTCCAACAACCGGCGGGGAGCACCTCAGTATACGATCGCGCGCAGTAACTGGGAGTCCTATTACACCTAAGGCGAACTTCAATTCACCAAACCAAGGTTCATCTCGTGTAGTGATTGTGGACTCTACTAAGGATATTGAGTAGACGGTTGATGTATCAGACTCGACCCTATCTTTCGTAGCATGCATTCCCATCGGTGTCGCAACTGATTCGGTAAGCTACGTGTCCGGTGCACGGAGAACTGCCTTCGGTCCTCCAAACTTACTTATTCGTGGCAACCTTCCGGCCGCCCAACGACCTATAACGCTAGTCACTACTCCCACTGGGGCTAGGAAGTAAGCCCCACAACCCAAAGCGGCGAAGAACAAATAGAATTTGCTACAAAAGCCGGCTAACGGGGGTATTCCTGCGTATGAGAACATAGTAATGGAGAAGGTAATAGCCAAAATAGGATTCGTTTTGGCTAGAGCGCCCAAATCCGCTATATATTTGACACGGGTTTGCCGTAATGCTGAAACTATGGCGAATGCATCCATCGTCATTAATGCATAAATAAAGATACCAATTAGTAGTGATTGAATTCCTTCTATGGTTCCACATGAGAAACCAGTACGAATATAACCTACATGTCCAATTGAACTATGAGCTAGAGGTCTTTTGACTTTCGTTTGGGCCATGGCGGCCAGTGCTCCTAAGATCATAGAAGCAATGCTGCAGAAAAAGAAGATTTGTTGCAATGTAGCTCCATAGGAACCATAAATAGAAACACGTAAAATATTAGCAGAAATAGAGATTTTAGGCGCAATAGAAAGGAATGCTGTAACCGGGGTGGGTGAACCCTCATAGATATCTGGTGCCCACATATATAGAGTCAAAAGGAATATGGAGTCCGAGGGGGAGGGGGTTTTCTTCGGGGCTCGAGAGATTGAATAGACCCACAAGTTTTCAATTCGCCACTGGGGAATTCACACGAAAGGGAACGAGGAATTCTCAACGAAAAAAGTGCTCTCTGAACCGAACGTGAAAGTTTTTTTCCATCAGACGGCTGTTCCTGTAACTCCACTCTCGACTTGGATTATATATCCAAAAAGGTCCGCTCTCGGCCATTCCACACGCTGCCTAGCCGAGGTGTGGTTATCTGAAGTGGATTCTCTCTTTTCTAGTAGATGCCGAACCTGCTGCCCCATTGACTAAGAAGAGGGGCGGGCGCAGCAGCTACATGGACCCCTTCCTTTCTGTTGTTGCCAGCGCTTTCCCGGGCCGAGCCGGAATTTTTTATTATATTCTAATGGGCAGGCAAAGCCCGCAGGCTGCTATCCCAATAGGCCAGCGGGCGGAACGAGGATAGGCTCCGGCAATCATAGCACCGCGGTCGAAAAAGCGTGCTCCCTTCAGATAACACGCACCGTAGGCCATCCTCGGCCAAGAAAGAAAATCTCTCGATCTCCGAAAGCCTTTTCCTTCCCCCGCCGCCTGGCCCCCGTTAGAGGGGAAGGGGAAGATTAGCAAAGCGAAAAAAGACAGAGGGAGGGGGAGCAGCATCTTATTCTCTTCGCGATAACTTCCGGATCGAAGAAGCATTCGGAACGGGCTCCGCGTTCATTTCGTTGGCGGAAACGATCTAATCCATTCGGGGCTTCGGCCAAAAACGAATTCGACTTGATTCATAGATAGAATCAATGATAAATAAACAAAAGATAGATGAACGAGATATCTTTTCTTTCTATAAAAAAAAGAGGAATAGAATAGACATCCCTTTCTTTAGATGTCTATCTATCCTTCCGATTTTATATCGTTATATCTGCTCTCTCAATTTTTTTATAGAGAGCAGATAGATCCTATCCCCTATATCGAACACTAATTCCTATCTATTGATAGGAAGATCTTCGTCTAATAGCGGACTTTGCCTTTTTTTTTAGGAATTTCTCATATCCAAGGCAGCTTACCACAAGAACCCTACCCCATACGACTAGTTGGGGGGGGCTGTTCGCCTTTTGAATCAAACAAAGTAAGTTGTAGGTAGGGGCTTCATAGCTACTTTCATTCTAAAGGAAAGCGAAGAACCAATCTTTAGTCAATAGGAGCCCTACTTCCCGAGGTCCAACGGAACTCGACTGAAAGGAGAGGGACAAGGGCGGTCTTGCTTGGCGCGAAGGCTGCTGGTTTGGGGGTACGGTACTAAAGGTCCTCGGACTTCCAGGCGGTTTTGATTTTGGGCAGCTGTTCACCGTTGGATCTCGCCAATACAGCCCCCTATGGTTTTTGTTACCGAGATATCTTTTTTTTTCATTGTTCCCAGGGATTTTTTGGGTAATCTGCTCCCATGCTGCAAACAGTCAAATCAGAACTCAACCTTGTCGCTCTTCTTTCTTTCCTCGCGGGCAGGAAGCACACCAGCAGCGTGCGTTGCGTGATTCTACTGTGTTTTTTTGCACTTGACTGGGTGGACAGTTGACCGGAAGAGAACTTCGATTCGCCCGGCCAGCAGGCGGGCGGCGTGCTTATCTTGTGTGACAACACTACAGAGCGAGTGGCTCTTCTAGGCGGGCAGCTGTGTGACAACACTACAAGGTTTTTTTCCTCGTGTAACATGCTATGGTCTCAATGCCCTTACGAGGTAGTGATGAGTTTCACTCGCTCTATAAGCCCGGCCCGCGCGCGGTTAGGAAGATTGGCCGCAATCTGAGCGGTACCACCCACCCTACCCTACCACCTATAGGCGGCCGTCCGTCCTACAGCCGCCCGAAAAGGAACTGCAGTGATCTTGAATAGGAATCCTACAGCGATAGATAGAATCCCCATAAAAATACCACTAGATCGAGCACCAGTGATTTCGTATCCGGTCAAAATCTTGGCTAATTGATCGAAGTGGGTAGCTCCAGTAGACCCATAGATCATGGAACAAATAGGGTGGGTAGGCCCAACCACCACACTACACGTATAGACGCGAACCCCCCTCGTTACCGTACGTGCGACTCTCACCGCATACGGCTCGCACAAAGACTCCTAAATCCATCCCGAGCCTTTTCTTCCCACCTCTCCTTTCAGTCGAGTTACTAATAAAGTACCTCTCCAATCCTCGATCAAACTTGCCCAGGCGCTATTAAATAAATGGAGGGTCTTTCCTTCGCCTATCGTATATTGTATGTATCGGCTTGGCTTCGTCCAAAACTAAAACAAGGAGGCATTCCGGCGGGCGCGTGCGTGTAGGAAGGCCGACCATTACATAAGCTAAAAGACTAGGACTACAAGCCAGCCGGAAGCGACTCGCTTCTATTCCCCGTTGGGATTGGATATAGATGGGGAATCTATTGATCGTAGTAGTTCGCCAACCTCTCTAACTAACATACGATCAAATTTTCGGCACGGCCAAAAAAAGAAAGAGCTTCGCTCGGTGGGCCTTCCTACGCTGACGAATGCCTCCTTTCTCTTCTCTTCAGTCTACAACAAGTGGGAGAGGCAGGATTCGAACCTACGTAGAAAAACTTCAACAGATTTACAGTCTGCCGCTTTTGACCACTCGGCCACTCTCCCCTTCCCGGGCCGAGGCCCCCTCAATGGGTTCTAAGAAGGAGGTTTTTTTCCCTGAATCAATAAAAAAAAGAAACTTATTGATTTGATTGAAGGGAACTAATACTATTTCTTAGCTTAGCTAGCGTTCCGGGAGAATCTAGTCATTTAGTCAATTCATAACAATCTCTGTAAAGCAAGTGGCAAAGCTTCTACGACAGCTTCCCCCTCATGTAGTCGTCGGCCTTCCCCAGCCCCCCTTCGTCGCTTCTGGCGAAGCTGCGAGCCTACCCTTCTCGAGCCTACTTAAATAGCTTACGCTTACCAAGCCTAGTCTACTAAAAGAGGGCTACAGTAAGCAAGCTTTCCCCCTTTGTTTTTGTTGTGGGTCGCGCCTCACCGCAGGCACTGAATGAATGAAATGAGTGGAATGGTTAACCTTCCCCCTTTTGAATTACCAAGAACTTCGTTGCCACTAGTGGCGAAGCAAATTTCAACCATCCCACCCGAAAACCACTCGGAGCCTAAAGAGAGTTCAGTCTACAAGAAGCTGGCAGAGCTTTAGCCATTGGACTACATCGCACTATCCTACCTAAACCCTTTTCTTGTTTGTTCGGATTCTTTTCTTTTTCGAATGAGGCTAGTGGAGACAAATTCCTTCCGACTAATGAAGAGATACTACTCCAGTCTTCCCATTCATTCCCAGTTGATCCTTCTTCTTCCTAAGAATTTCACGAACCAAGTTCACCTATACGAGAGTGAGGAATCAAAACCAACAATCAACTTCCCACTTTTTACACGATTCAGCTAGTTTAGAAACAAAGGAGAAGGACAGGGGCCGTTAGGTCAGAAAAGCGATAACTAAAGTTAGCAGGTAGAGTCCCCTCTCTGTCTGTTTCTCCGAGTTTCTACTACTAAGTAGCACTTCTGCTATTCAATCATAGAATCGATTCCGATCAAGCTGAAAAAGCCCTTTCTAATTAGTAAAGCGCTAACGCCCAACCTATAGATAGGGCCCTCTCTTGCTCGTTAGCGCTTTAGTTTGATTGCAGCTAGCGCGCCCCCTTTCTTTCTCAAAGTCAACTTTCTCGCTTGTTAATTCAAGCTTTGAAGCCCTACCTTTTGGGATATTTGAAGAAGCGCAGGTTTGGAACCCTATACAAGGGGCTGGTCTCGATCTCGCTTGGTGGTGCCCCTCTCGATGATTGTTGACTCAACATTGATTTTGTGCTTGAGTTGGAGGGCTCTCCCTCCATCCATCGAGTCAAGTAAATCGCTATTGGAAATTTTTCCGCCGCCTATCTCATGCCATGCTTCTTTTTTCTCCGAATCGGTTCCTAGTGTCAGTCAATCAAGATTCGCCATCAATAGAGGGAAGAGCCTTTACTTTAGGTTAGGCCGGTCTCGTCATTCACGCAATTCCCCCGTCCATCGATTGATCACGCGAGTACGCATCCAGTCAGCACATAGCGAATGAAAAAAGCGTTCATCCTGGATTCTCTTCCTCAATCAAAATGTCTATCAATTGATCCCTATTCATTCGGTCAAAGTCTCCACGGCGTTTTCACGCCCCTCTACTAAACTAAGGGGTGCACCATGTTGATAGGAATCGGCAAAGACCTTCTTGTACACGTCCTCGAGGGCTGCATTCATGGCAATCAGAACGTCTTTCTCCCGAGGGCATGGTATGGCTTTGTTCTTGGTGTTGTTTAATAGATGTCGAGTGCCGCTTTTCCCCGTCCGAGAATCTCCATCTGCTTTAAGTGGGCGAACTAGAATCCTTATGTCAGGTTGGTTGTTCAAAAGACCTTCTCGCTACGCCCCTTTGCATCTTCATCTTTTCGGAAGCCCAGACCCATTCTTCTGGATCTTCATTAGTCCTATTTCAGGTGCAAAGCTTCTTCAATAAAGACCTCTTTCTCTCTTTCTTTTCTTTCTCCCCCATTTCTCATTTTGTTGATTGAAAGAGAATAAGCGCTATCCATTGAGTAAAGGGAAGGTTTGCTACAGTGATTCGGGCGGTTGGTGGCCCCTTCGAGAGTTGCGGGTCCTTGCCGCGAGTGGTAGCTCACGCTCAAAACTCCTCCGACACGAGTCCTAGTCGTTGCGCTGCGGTCCGTTTCCCGGCTTCGCTTGCGCAATTTGCACTTCTGATTGGTTCCATCCATCCCCGACCCTAATGAATCGAGTATGAAGGGGTCAGTCAAGCGGTTCGGGTTTTCGGTCGGTTCCCGTTCGCCTGCCCCCCTCATAATCCATTAGTGGGTGGGGTGGTAAACTTAGAGGCGCCCGCCTCCTCTTCAGACGTGTCCTCGACAACCTGGCGGTTGTTCGGTCTCCGCTTTTGGGGGCGGGAGTGCTTGGTCGCAGGGCTTTCCTTTTTCTCAACCAATTCGGTTGTGTCAGCCCTGAGATTGATCTAACATTTTGTTATGAGCTGGCTAGACAAAGATGGATGGAAGGTAAGATAGATTTGAGTTCAAGTGGCACAGGACCTTCGATCGACCATAGGGCGTATTCTAGCCTTACCGAATTCATTCTATTGAAGCGTAACGTCAAAAAAAAAGCTCCTTCTCATATTGCATTTCTTTGGTTTGGAAGTTCCAGAATGTTGTCTGTGGATTTCTTTTCTAACAAAGGAAAGCCCCCTAAGACTATTGGTGTTAATGGGCTTATCCCTAAGACTATGCCATTTGATTGATTCAAGTTCCGTGCTGCTCACCACTCCTCGAGGCCAAGGACGGGGTCGAACCGTCATTCCAGGATTTGCAGTCCGATACATTTCCATTATGTTACCTAGCCAAACCCGCCACCTCATGTGCCAAAGTCAAACGGTTGTTCTTCCTTCCCCGCTCCCTCCTTTTCTACATATGCGGTGGCGGGTTACCAGAGAAGAGGGGACAACTTCTTTCTCCTTTGCCTTGCTCAATCTTCCTTTTCTGATTGAAAGTAGCAAGCGACTCCACCAGATAGAAGGTTGCTTCTTCTATATGTTCAGGCGAAGAACATCTCGAAGCTAGCTCTTGTCTTGTAAGCAACCATGCCTATATAATAATAATAGAATCGAATTTTGCTTACCATCTTACTAAAAGTAAGTAAGCAACCAGTTCTGTTCCAAGTGACATGGCTTTTCACTATTCCTTTCCAGAGAAGGTTGCTCATCCAGCCCAGCGGATCCATTGTTTATGCGGCAGTGCAATGCAGCTGAAAAACGTAAGCCCCTTTTTATTAGTAAGGTATAGGTTGGGGAAAACTCCAAAACTAGGGTTCCAAAAAGCTTACCTTATATTAGAGAAAAGTTTTCGAAAGGGGCACCCCTACTATACCCCTAAACTACAAGCTAGCGCGCAACGGCTTTTCAGCCGTTGTTGCTTGCTGCTTGCAGGCTCGAAAATCTCTCTTTCGCTTCTCCTCCCTGTCTCCATTCTGATTGATTCGCTTCTCTTCCTTCGCGCAAGCGCTTGGTTCGCCCCTTGTTGTGTTGCATTTTGTGATCCTCCGCTTCAGTCTGCGTTTTTCGGATAGCCGGGATCCGACGTTGATTTCCGATTTAAATGTCAGCTCCAGGTTTTGGGCGGCCCATCTGGTTAGTTCAGCTATCACTGCTGGAAGCCCCTGCGGTTGTTCGGCCGAACTCGTTGGCTCCGCGCTCTATTCGGTCGGAACCCGGTTCGAGAACCTTCTTTCATAGATTCCCTTCACCAAGTCATCGCCAGCAATCAGGCTTCGCACCTTGGTGTCAAAGGGCGAGTTCCTTTCTTGTCTTGCCCAAAAACGATTTTTATTCTCATTGGAGAAAGACTCTCCCGCGGCAAGGTTTTACACATAGGGTCAGCTGCTTTCTTTATCTCGCTTGCCGTTAGTCCGTCTAGCGCCTTTCGGTTGGGGTCCGCCCCGGGGGTTAGACCGCTTGGGTTATATTTTCGAGTTTGTTTCGAAGGCAGTCAACGTGTCAGCCATTCTTCTCCCATTAGACTTGTAAATCCTTTGCTCTCTTCCAGTTCTCTCCCTCTACTTTATTTGACAGGGGCGGAGAATACTACTCTCTATCAATAACAAGAAAAAAGTAGCAATTCAGTTTCAAATGGTTTAAGCTTGGAAGCAACCTGCTATCTATCGATAGGCGAGAACAGACTGCTATTGGCTGCTTCGCCTATCTATTCTATTATGGCCGGCTTGGAGACATCAGAGGAAGACCATCATCTCTATCCGGGTACGATCATAGCTTCATTCATTCGTTGAACCTTGGGGATAATCACTAGCATTGAAGTCAATCACCACACCACCTCTATCATACATACGACATTAGACGACGCGAGAGTGCATGGTCAACACACACCTAAAGCGCCGACGTTCCGCTTGCAGCCAATACAACCACAACCTAACTTGCACGAGATTCAACTATACTTAGCCCCGCTACTGGTAGTCCCGAGGGGACGGCATCCTCTTATAATAGTTAGCAGTACTGAACAAGCGAGTCATCGGTCCGGGGAAAGAAAAGGACCGCCTTTGAAAGGAAAAGATTTTTTACTTGGTTACTCTACCACCGGGCAAGCAGGCTATAGGATTTCGTTGGGTTTACAAACAAGGGGGCTCTGATGCTGTTTTTATAGAGAGGTAAAAACGGCTTGTAGCAAAAGGCTTTACTCAGGAGTACGGCACTTATGTTGAGGAAACCTTCAGTCCAGTTGTGAAGATGACCACGATTAGAACTTAACTTGCTATTGCTGCATCAAAGAAGTGGTCCCTATACCAGCTAGATGCCTTATTACCCTTACAATAAGGGATTTACAATAAGGAAGTATATATTGATCTTTCACAGAGCTTCACTATTCCGGGTAATACTAATTTGGTACGCAAACTACAGAAGGTCTTGTATGGCCTTTTTGCAAGCTCCAAGAGCTTGTCAAGCTTAGCGGTGTCATCAACAATAAAAGCTGGTTTTCATAGAGATTATTCTCTTTTTTCGAAAAGGAGTACTCACGGAATTTGAGTTCTTCTGGTATATGTTGATTACATTATTATTTCAGGAAAAGATGAGGAAGAGATCAACAAAGTCAACCAACTGTTGAAGAGTTGCTTTGACATGAGGGCACTTCCTAGTCCTAAAGTCTTTCCTGGGCATGGAGCCAGGTCGTCTCAATTTATTATTCTCACTCAAAGTATGCTCTTGGCCTTTTGTCTCTAGCAGGTCTCACTGGTTCCAGACCAGCTTAAACTCCTCTAGAAATGAATTGAATCACAAGCTGAAAGCAGAAGATAGATAAATTCTTCAAGATCAAATGTATTATCGAAAACTAGTAAGAAGCTTGCTATCTTTTACTCTATCCAGACCTGACATTGCTTATGCCGTATTTCAGTCAATTCATGCAGCGGCCCAGACGTCCTCGTCTAGATGCAGTGAGAAGAATGTTGAAGTATGTAAAAGGATCACCAGGAAGAAAACTTTCTATATTCATAAAAATATGAAGTCAAAGTAAACTCTTTTTCTGATGCTGATTGGGCTGGATGCAAGGATGATAGGAGATTCACTACGGGATTTTGCATCTTTCTAGGTTTATTGGAAAAGTAAGAAGCAGCTGATAGTACTTCTTGGTCAAAGTCGAATACAGAGCCTAAAGAAGTAGGGGTATAGAGCCATGGCAGTAACTGCAAGTTAGATGTTGTGCTTCTTAAAGGAATGTGGTCTTGATGTCTCTATGCCTATAAATCACCTTTTTGCCCCACCTAGAAGAAAATACTATTTATCATCGATTTATCCCTCATTGATTCCTCCATACATCCACATCCATCCTATCTCTGCTGATGGATGGGAGGAACAGAACTCTCTCATGACTGCGGTGTACATCAACAATCGGCTTCCGTCCTCTGTTACAAAATGAATCGCTCCTACCCAACTTTTCACTGGACGAGCTCCGGAGTATTCTCTGTTAAGGACATTTGGATGGTTGTGCTTTGCTCACATCCCAACTCCTCTCCGAGATAAGCTGTCTGCAAGAGCTATACAAAGCATCTTTCTTGGATATGCCCAGGATTTGAAAGGATAAAGATGCTATGATCCCATATCTAAGAAGTGAATTGTCTCTCGCTTTGAAGAACTACCATTATTTTCTTCTCAAGTTTCTTCAGTTGCATGGATTTTCCTCTCCTGTCAAGTGGAACCTTCGGAACGTCGGCGTAACAGGGATAGCTTACCAAAAGAATATTGATCAGCTACTCATGAGAATGTCTTGGAATCGACTAATGTTGAGAGACCACTTAAAGATGATTCGCAGCAACCTTCATCAGTGCAACAAGAGCAAGCTGAGCCTGAGCCACCTTCCACCCTGGTTGTTAAAAAATATGTATGTCTGTCCTTCAATTTAAGCTATTCAATGAAGTGCTTCAACCGCGTGGCACTGCACGATGTACTCGGCCTCCATGGATGACAGAGCGACGGACGTCTGTTTCTTACTGCTCCATTAAACAGCTCCACCTCAAAGCATGAACACGTGGCGTGGCCTGAAGTGGATTTCCTATGATCCGAGTCACCTTCCAAAAAGGTATTCTGAAGAATAGCCTTGCAATTTCATGTCACTTGATAACACAGCATAAAGTTTGACTACCTTTCATGTACCTAAGTACCCTTTGAACTTCCTGCCAATGAACTTGTCCGGGGTGACTTTGGTATCGGCTAACGAGCCCAACTGCAAAACACAAATCAGTTCTGGTACAACACTTTGCATACATAAAGCCGCTTCCTACTGCATGAGCATAAGTTATTCTAAACATAATATCCTCTTTTTCTTCATCAGTCTTTGGGCATAAGGCTTCAGATAACTTTGTATCCCGACAACCAGGAGTATCCCTAGGTTGTTTACAATTCATCATATTGAATCGACTCAGAACAACATTTAAATAGCAATAGTTTTCTTGTGACAAACCAAGAAAAGCCTTTAACGATCTAAAGCTGTCTCATTCCCTCTCGAAAAGTAAATGAAACTCGTTCTCTTTTCTTTCTCGTTCTCGTTCCAAGTATTCCAAGCTAAACGCCCTCTGGACAGCTAGACAGCTATTAGTTATTAATAATTAGAATTAGCTACGTCGGGCGCTTCGCGCATTCCTGCTTGGCTCGCTTGGCTTGCTAGACAGCTTGTGGACCTCCTTGCCGTCCGCTCTACTGCTTTCATCTTTAATCAAGAACTTATACTTGCATCAAGATTAGCTTGGTGTTCGGTTATCATTCAAGGGAGGGAAATCCATCGCTTCGCCCCATACTCTTGCAAGTCTGTCTCTTCAAACCAGACTCTTTAGAAAGAATATTTCTACAACCCATTTTACTTGATACTGGAATCGAGCTACTTAAATTGTCTTAGGCGCGGAGCGGACCTAACAAGAGCAACGGAATCACGCTCTGTAGGATTTGAACCTACGACATTGGGTTTTGGAGACCCACGTTCTACCGAACTGAACTAAGAGCGCTTTCTTATCACAATTGATAAGACTGTAAAGACGAGGATTCTTTTTTTTTTTTATAACCCCAATAAATTTTCCACGCCTATACTATCATATATAATATGAGAAATTGAAAGATTATCTATGTCCAATTTGAATCGATCTCAAATTGATCCCTCCTTACTGCTCAGAGGAGAAAGAATAGGTAGGGATGACAGGAGAAGTCTCAGATGATCCTATCATTTGAGGATTCGAACCTGTGACATTTTTGACTCAAAACAAAGGCGCTACCAAGCTGCGCTACATCCCTTTCAATTGGTCTACGGTCTCATTGTAGAGAATCCCTGCCTTCTTTTCCACATCCGAGGAACGCCTCCATCGATATCAAATTTCTCTTGCCATTTTTTCTTTTTGCTTTTGATTTATATACTCATCATAATCCCGCCCCTCCTACAAACGCTAACTTACTTATGAGAAAAAAGGCTGAGAAATAATAAGCCCTTTGAATTGAATAAGCGAGGCTTTCCCGATAGAAATGCTTGCATGCGAGAGAGATCCCAATTCCGTCTATCCGAAAAAAAAAAAGCAAGCCCTGCCGCCAGCTTCCGCCCAGACAAAAAAAACATGAGCGCCTAGCGCGAAAGGTTGCTTTACTAAATAATATAAGGCGCGTTAGCGCTTTACGAATGCGTGAGTTATACCGAGTACTCAGTAAATTATAGACCACTTCAAATCTTCGTTTTCGAGAGGGATGATCAACTCCGCAAATATCGATCGAAACTTGAACCCTTGTATAGGTATGCAATTTTAGAAAGCACAACAATTGAAATAGGTAGTCCGTATTGGTATCAGATCTATTCCCATGTTCCGATCTTTCCATTTTTTTGACCCATTTCTTGGGTAAAGTCTCCCAACTATATTTGAAAATGGATTGGTTATCCATAAAGATAAAGAAAGCTTTCTTGTAGT